>WNWK01005176.1:0-125364 GCA_009830355.1 Cherax destructor | reverse complement strand
ACTAAATAAATTAAAATAAAAGATACAAAGTATAGTAATGAATCAGAGAAAGCATGTCCAACTGGAAACAGTTGCCAGAGACAAGATGATTGTTCACAAGTAGTGTATATATTTTTTTTATTACACATCAGCCATTTCCCACCAAGGTAGGGTGATCCGAAAAAGAAGAAAACTCATCATCACTCACTTCATCACTGTCTTGCCAGAGGCAGGCTGATACTACATTTCAAAAACTGCAACATATCTCCACCCCTCTTTCAGAGTGCAGGTACTATACTTCTATGTATATGAATATATTTTAATTTCCATTTTTGATATGTATTAGTATTTTTGACATTATAGTCTAGGTTGATCACAATCAAAATGAGTGTTCCACATTCAATAGAGCGTAGCCTTAATATGTACAGTACTGTAACAAAAAAAAAAAATTGGAAGTTGAAATTTGTATGTCCTTTGGCAACCCAACCCTTTTTTTTCATCTGTCAACATCTCTCAATGTAAAAATAAAAATGTTTCTGTATCTGAGCACCTCTGCAGAGACAGTGATTATGTATGAGTGATGGTGAAAGTGTTGAATGATGATGAAAGTTTTTTCTTTCTTTTTGGGTTATTCTTTCTTTTTACCACCCTGCCTCGGTGGGAAACGGTCGACGTGTTAAAAAATATATATATGGAGAGAGAGAAGTAGAGAGAAAATGATAATGTCAATGTATGTATGCATATAACTGCTGTGAAAACAGCAGAATCTAGTAAATGACCTCAGATGATTTTGTCAGAAAAAACTGGTGCCTCTCCAACACCATCAGGGGACTTAAAACCATCAGTGTACACTGCAGCAGCATGAGAATGAAAGTGATCAAGAAAGAGTTAATACAAAGTTACAGCAGGCAAGTGAGCACATGGAAGTGAGGAAGAGCAAACATAAATTGTTGGGACTTCCCAAAAAGTGAGAGAAAAGGAAAATTTAACATGAATGTAGATGTAAGGTAAATTAAGGGAAGCCGAGAGAGAGCAAATATGGACAGGAAAGGAGTGTAATAAGTAGGAGCAACAGTTAAATAAAGAAGCATTACTAACATCTGTTACTGTCCTATAAATGGAAGGATTGTGAAGGTCATGAGAATGGACAAGAGAGAATGGGCATTGTGCTGATCTTGCAAAGAAGGTGTGTTCGCCTCGGTATGGAGGCTTTCAGCTGGGAAAGAATGGAAAGCCCCAAGATACTACCTGTGATGATGAATGGGGTAATGTGAGAGGCTGAAGAATATAGGTGGTTATCAAAGTCTAGTTTAGACAACATGAGGGTGGAATATAGGCAAAAAAGTGCATCTATCAGACTCCCAAGGTAGGCAGTCTTGGGGTTTAAGGAGTTTCAGGCAGCTATAACATGCAGTGTTCAGGAAGATTATGCGACTTCCAAGAAATTCAGTGATCAAACAGAAGACCTGTGACAGGATATATGTAGGTGAAACAGCAAGAAACCTCGAAACATGCCTCAATGAACACATTAATGCATGTAGGAACGATAACTTGAACAATGCCTGCGTACAACACCGAAATTCTGCCAATCATCTTGTGAAATTCAGGGACGCCCGACTAGTGATCAAAGAACCTAATTTCCGCAGACGCAAATGTCTTGAATCACCATTAATCGCTGTTTCTAACACAATTAAACAAACAAAGGCAGCTTCATCATCTCTGAAGTCTTAGCAAGAATCCTCCTGAAAATTGTAAACCCTGCCATCACATAATTGCTACTACATTAAAGGACATGCCCAGTTTGGGCCAACAGGCCTGCTGCAGTGTTCCTCCTTTCCTATGTTCTTATGTAATAGAGGAGAGACACTGAAACATGCCTTCTGAAATCCATCCATATACATTTGCCCAACCTATTTTTTATTCTACCCAAGCCATAGCTTTTGTAACCTTTCTTTCTCATGTACCAGCTGACTTTTCCATCACATGTATAACTATTCTACTACCTCTACTTGTACTACACCTCACCCAAAGCCTATATATACCCTCTTGTGTCCATGTATTGTTTGTAACGGCTTGACAAAGCTCCTGGAGAGCGAAACGTTGCCACAATAAAATGTCACATTAGTTGCATTTGTGTCCTTTTACTTAACACTTAACTTTGCTTCCAAATTTGAGAGATTACATATTATTTTACCCATGAACAAAACAGCATCAAATAGATTACACTTTGGTGTTCATTTACATTTTTACACAAGTGTTGGTAATCTAATTTTCATCCAGTAATCTCAATATTTTTGTTTCATCACCTTTTTTGTATCTAAAGTGTAAGACACAATAGCCATTTTTCACATTCTCCAGATTTTCAAGTTCGTTTCAAATACATATTAGGCTTAAGTAATGTCTATACCTTCTATGGTTGAAGTATTTGTAGGAATATGCACTATAAAAATTATATACGAATATACAGTACTGACTTTTTAAACAGGTTACTAATAGGTTTCTTTTAGGTAGCTGCAAGTATCTTCTTATCTGCAAAAAACTACATAAAGAAAGGTTATAAATGACTAATATTATTAAAATACGTAACTATAACTATTTAGTATATTAAGAAATCTGTAACTAATCAATTTTTTTATCAACTTTAATGTGGTTTTCAAAAACATCACAGTGGAACCTCAGTTTTCGTTTGCACTAGTTTTCATCAAATTTGGTTTTTGACAACTTTTTTCGCCAAAATTTTGTCACAGTTATCGTACATCCGCTCGGTTTTCGTTGGGTTGACAGTGGTCCACCGTACCGAACGCGTCCACCTGCCCGTGCCCACACAAAGCTTCCAATGATGAACTCTGGTTGGAGAAAATTGTGGCCAGAATGTGTCCTCGAGAAGGATTTTGAAGGGTTTGAGGCTGACCCTGATGACCCTACGCTTATTGTGGAATGTATTGTGTCTTTGGGGAAGTCCATGGGGTTGGATGTGAGTGGCCAGGATGTGGAAGAGTTGGTGGACGACCACAGGGAAGAGCTAACAACTGAAGAGCTGCAAGACTTTCAACTGGAACAGCAACAGACCGTAGCTGAGAAAATGGCTTCTTCAGAGGAGGAGGAAGAGAGGGAAGAATGTGCCTTCTTCAGTGATTAAGGACATGTGTGCAAATTGGAATGAGTTGCAAAGTTTTGTGGAGAAATATCACCCTAACAAAGCTGTTGCAAGCCATGTCTGCAACATGTTCAATGACAATGCCTTGTCCCATTTTAGGCAAATCTTAAAGAGACGCCAGAAACAGACCTCTCTGGACAGATTTTTTGTACGACGGGTCCAGTGCCAGTAAAAGACAAAGAAGGGAAGTAACCCCGGATAGGGCCTTGATACCTGAAGTCCTTATGGAGGGGGATTTCCCTTCCAACCAATAACCTCTCCTCCTCCCTCTCCCCTCCTCGCCGTCTTCCATACGCCAACAAGAGCCTTCAATAAAGGTAATAGTGATGTTAAATGTTCATTTATCCATTTCATTAGTAATTTATATTTATTTCTCATTGTTTTCTGTATGTAAAACTATAGTTATTCTCTGTAAAATGTATTTTTTGTTAATACTTTTGGACGTCTGAAATGGATTAACTGGATTTACATTATTTCTTATGGGAAATATTGCTTCAGTTTTCATACAATTCGGTTTTCATCAGACTTTCTAGAACGAATTAATGACGAAAACCGAGGCTCCACTGTATATTGTATCATCTTATGGTACTGCCTGGATAGATGAAAAATACAAATAGGAATGTCAGTATACGTACCTTCCTCAGTAAGCTAAATGCTTGACCAAACTTGGTACATGGTTGCACATGCTTGGATATCCATTCTGGTAGTGCCTGTATGGACGATGGGCGACAGTACCGATGATCTAATAAGAGGATGCTGGCATAGTCATTCCTGAAAGAAATTTTACATAGAGTGTATCATTTAAATGCAACATTGAAGGGCAAAGTACCAATACTACAACCTGTTTTTACTACAGGATTTCCATTTTTAACTCATAGTACACTTCTTGACAAATATTGGTAATACGTACTACTGATCCTTTCTTTCCTCAACAAATTTTACACCCACAACCATCTTTCCTATGCTAAGTCTGAGCCATTCCTAAGAGTACTCATGCACACAATGCCTATTGGTTGATAACCTCACCACCAGAGTCGGCCTTAGGAGGTGCAGGGCCCAATTGGGAACAATTTTGGTGGGCCCCATGTATGGAAAGCAATCAAACTGTGCGCTTAAAAAATGCATGCGAGTTAATATACCAAACAGATATAAGCTACATTTTATTAATATACAGCTAGCCCTCCACTTTTGCAAGCTTCGAACATTTGCGAATGCCCAGCCACCCAATCATATTTACCAAACAAATGAAAAAAGTGTGGGAAAACGCTTCCTGCCGCATCCCTACTACCCTCTCTCTTACTCCCTCAACTGGCAGCCCGCCACTCACTCAGTCATTGTCCAGTTACTGTTTGCATTGGTGGTGTCCAGTTACTGTTCGTGTCCTACCGTACACGTGTGTTTGTGTGGTGGTGCAAGTATGTCCCCCAAGCAAGCAGCAACCGCTATTGATGAGCCAACCCCTAAGCGTTCAAAGAAAGTCATGAATCTGGAGGATTGTAGATATGTAGATATGAATAGGAAATGGTCTCAGTTGCCCATCACAAGGAAGCCTGCCACTACCCCTTCCGCCTCACCTGAACTCAACCTGTGGCAGAATCTGACTCCATTGCTAACTCTAACTCTAGCGATGTCGGCAGTGATGCTGGCAGTGAAGAGTTAGAATCCACACACTAGACTCATCATGCCATGCAGTTACATTCCATATAATCACCTCCATTCAACTGTCATCAGTAACTGCATGGCTAACTATCATCACCATCATCATTGTCATCATCATCACAAGTCTTCAGAGTTCGTCTGCCTAACCTTACAAGTGGTGAGTGTTTTGTTTGTTCATTATTTGTTATTAAACCATAATATGTATATACAGTGGACCCTCGGTTTTCGTTCAAAATTCTTTCCAGAATGCTGTTCAAGTGCTGTTACCGAACGAATTTGTTCCCATAAGGACAAATGTAAATTAGATTAGTCGTTTCAGACCCCCAAAAATACACTTACAAAAGCTCTTACAAAAATACACTTACATCATTGTTCGAGTTTGGAGGTGAACGAAAACCGAGGTCCACTGTACAATATACGATGTTTTCACGTGTTTTATGATAGTTCGTGGTTCAATAGGTTAAGGAAGCAGTATTGTTAGGCTAAGTAAATGCTATTATTATATTTCCCTACAATATATTTGCGCATTAAAATATTCGCGAACGCTACAGTACAGTATTATATTTCCCTACATCATATTTGCACACCAAACATTCGCGAATTTTCAAGATTCGTGAGGTTCTTGATCCTCTAACCCTCACGAATGTGGAGGGCCTCCTGTAAAATTGCATACATGTAAGCCTACAAGTAACAAACAAAATTTGTATATCACCTCTGAAGAGTACATAAGTCACAATACCACTTGCTTTAGTGACTGTGAAATGATTTATTAATTCACCAACATATATCCAAATCCCCCTTTTTTTTTACTTCATGTTGTTGTGTGTACTGTACTTGACAAGCTGAGAGTAGATTACATTCTAGCACGGGGCCTCCTTAGGCACAGGGCCCAATTGGGAGCAATCGATCCAATCGGCTTAAGGCCAGCCCTGCTCACCACCCCTCTTAAAATTTTCTCTAGACCTTGAAAATAATTCATGATCTTCTCAGTACAGTAATGTAATAAGTAAGTACAGTAAATGCCAAATGAGAATGTTTATATGTTACCGAAAATTCATCAGGAGAAAATTGTTTGGTACTTGGAACCTATTTTCTATACCTAATTTCAGTTAATTTTTCCAAGGTGATTTACCCAATACTTTACCTTCAATATAAGAGAGCCACCGCCCCAACGGCTTGGTCCCAGACCAAACCTTTGTTTTTGAATACGAGATCTTAAATGGGGCCCTCAAGAGATGAAAAGTTCTTGATCTGAAGAACTGAGTTGGCTGTGTTCTTCTCTTCCATGGATTAAATCTGAATACCACCTCACAACTCATTAGTATACAATAAAAATATACTGCCACTGAAAGTTCAAACTAGTACTGTATCACCATACATACCTGTGACGGATAGCTCGGCCTATAGACTGATTCACTGCCTTAAAGCATAGGTTTTCGTAGAAGATGGAGCCAGCAGACTTTCCATCAGGTCCTGAAGACTATTTCAGAATTAATATACTTCAATATTATTATTATCATTTAGAAAAATATTAAACACTAATACTATATAGCATGACTTTCAATATTACAGTATTTGTTCAGATGAAATGTTAAATAATTGTATACAGTACTTCCTCAAAAACTTTTTTTTTGTACGTATAACACAAAAGTGTTTATGCACCTGGAGAAGAGAGAAGTGTAGAGAGAGAGAGAGATTTTGGGAAATGTTGAGTGAGTGTGTGGGGAGTTTTGAACCAAGTGAGAGAGTAATTGTGGTTGGGGATCTTAATGCTACAGTGGGTAAAAATGTTGTGGAGGGAGTAGTAGGTAAATTTGGGGTGCCAGGGTAAATGTAAATGGGGAACCATTAATTGAGCTATGTGTAGAAAGAGGTTTGGTAATAAGTAATACATATTTTATGAAAAAGAGGATAAATAAATATACAAGGTATGATATAGCACGTAAGAAAAGTAGTTTGTTGGATAAAAAGTTGATGAGTAGGCTTCAGGATGTACATGTTTATAGAGGGGCAACGGATATATCAGATCATTATTTGGTTGTAGCTACAGTTAGAGTAAAAGGTAGATGGGACAAAAGAAAATGGCAACAGCAAGTAAGAGAGAGGTAAAAGTGTATAAACTAAGGGAGGAGGAAGTTAGGGTGAGATATAAGCAACTATTGGCAGAAAGGTGGGCTAGTGCAAGTAGGGAGTAGTGGGGGTTGAAGAGAGTTGGGATAGTTTTAAAAATGCAGTATTAGAATGTGGGGCAGAAGTTTGGGCTATAGGAGGGTGGGTGCAGGAGGAAAGAGGAGTGAGTGGTGGAATGAAGAAGTAAAGGGTGTGATAAAAGAGAAAAAGGTAGCTTATGAGAGGTTTTTACAAAACAGAAGTGTTAATAGAAGAGCAGAGTATATGGAGAGTAAAAGAAAGGTGAAGAGAGGGTGAGAGAGTGCAAAAGAAGAGCGGATGAAAGAATGGGAGAGGCTCTGTCAAGAAATTTTGCTGAAAACAAGAAAAATTTTGGAGTGAGATAAACAAGGTAAGAAAGCCTAGGAACAATGGATTTGTCAGTTAAAAACAGAGTAGGGAGTTAGTAGATGGGGAGCTGGAGATATTGGGTAGATGGCGGGAATATTTTGAGGAACTTTAAATGTCGATGAAAAGGAGGCGGTAATTTCATGTACTGGCCAGGGAGGTACAACATCGTTTAGGAGTGAAGAAGAGCAGGATGTGAGTGTGGGGGAGGTGCGTGAAGCATTACGTAGAATGAAAGGGGTAAAGCAGCTGGAATTGACGGAATCATGACAGAAATGTTAAAAGCAGGGGGGATATAGTGCTGGAGTGGTTGGTATTTTTGTTTAATAAATGTAGAAAGAGGGGAAGGTACCTAGGGATTGGCAGAGAGCATGTATAGTTCCTTTATATAAAGGGAAGGGGGATAAAAGAGTGTAAAAATTATAGGGGAATAAGTTTACTGAGTATACCAGGTAAAGTGTATGGCAGGGTTATTATTGAAAGAATTAGAGGTAAGACAGAGAGTAGGATTGCAGATGAGCAAGGAGGCTTTAGAGTGGGTAGGGGATGTGTAGATCAAGTGTTTACAGTGAAGCATATATGTGAACAGTATTTAGATAAAGGTAGAAAGTTTTTATTGCATTTATGGATTAGAAAAGGCATGTATAGAGTGGATAGGGGAGCAATGTGGCAAATGTTGCAAGTGTATGGAATAAGTAGTGTTACTGAAGGCTGTAAAGAGTTTTTATGAGGATAGTGAGGCTCAGGTTAGGGTGTGTAGGGAGAGGGAGATTACTTCCGTAAAAGTAGGTCTTAGACAGGGATGTAATGTCACCATGGTTGTTTAATATATTTATAGATGGGGTTGTAAAAGAAGTAAATGCTAGGGTGTTGGGGAGAGGGGTGGGATTAAATTTTGGAGAATTAATGCAAAATGGGAGTTGACACAGTTACTTTTTGCTGATGATACTGTGCTTATGGGAGATTCTAAAGAAAAGTTGCAAAGGTTAGTGACGAGTTTGGGAGAGTGTGTAAAGGTAGAAAGTTAAAAGTGAACATAGATAAGAGTAAGGTGATGAGGGTATCAAACGATTTAAATAAAGAAAAATTGATATCATTGAGAGAGGGATTATGGAAGAAGTAAATGTTTTCAGATATTTGGGAGTTGACGTGTCAGCAGATGGGTTTATGAAGGATGAGGTTAACCATAGAATTGATGAAGGAAAAAAGGTGAGTGGTGCTGAGGTATCTGTGGAGACAAAAACGTTATCCATGGGGGCAAAGAAGGGAATGTACGAAAGTATAGTCTACCAACACTCTTATATGGGTGTGACATGGGTTGCAAATGCTGCAGCGAGGAGGAGGCTGGAGGCAGTGGAGATGTCCTGTCTAAGGGCAATGGGGTAAATATTATGCAGAAAATTCGGAATGTGGAAATTAGGAGAAGGTGTGGAGTTACTAAAAGAATTTGTCAGAGGGCTGAAGAGGGGTTGTTGAGGTGGTTTGGTCATTTAGAGAGAATGGATCAAAGTAGAATGACTTGGAGACGTATAAATCTGTAGGGAAGGAAGCAGGTAGGGGTCGTCCTAGAAAAGGTTGGAGGAAGGGGTAAAGGAGGTATTGTGGGCGAGGGCTTGGACTTCCAGCAAGCATGTGTGAGCGTGTTAGATAGGAGTGAATGGAGACGAATGGTTTTTGGGACATGACGATCTGTTGGAGTGTGAGCAGGGTAACATTTTGTGAAGGGATTCAGGGAAACCAGTTAATTGATTTAGTTGGACTTGAGTCCTGGAAATGAGAAGTACAATGCCTGCACTTTAAAGGAGGGGTCTGGGATAGTGATAGCTGGGAGGGACAATTCTCAGCTGTCGTATCTGAGCTCCTCTGCAAAGACAGTGATTATGTATGTGTGTGGTGAAAGTGTTGAATGATGATGAAAGTATTTTCTTTTTGGGTCACCCTGCCTTGGTGGGAGACGGCCGACTTGTTGAAAAAAAAAAAAAAAAAAGTATAGCACTTTCTTTTATTCAGGAAAGTAGGCATGATCAGTTTTTTCCACACTCCAATCTTTGCCTGAGACTTTGTGCACAAGCACGAAAACATTAGATAATAGTTTGTATTTCCCAACTAGCCTAGTGTTTCCCTGTAATAACAACAGTACAGACTGTACAGTACTAAAGTATGACAACAGCCATTTGGACTAAAATAGCATTAGAGCTAAATAAACCCATGTACAAGGTGTAAATAGTAGCATACACACTTTGCTTGTATTTTTGGAATGTCATTGCTTCACTTCTGTACAAAAAAGTGCACATAAGCATGCCTACATCCAGTCTTGAATATTCTGATTCTAAAAATTTTTGCCACAATCATGTAATTATATAATTTGTGACTCATCAGTCTTACATTATTAGTAATGTACTGTACACCTTGGATCATGCTTGATTACCACATATATTACCCATACAGCAATACCTTGCATAGTACGGCTAATGCGTGTCAAAAACAAAATACCGTACTATGCAATACCACAATGATCAAGGTATTATTACAAGGAATTTTAATGTAATGCGTTCCAACAATGTAATTAAATGCGTCAGATTGCAAAAATATTTAGCTGTTTTCTTAGTACAACTCAATGCACATGAAACTCTTGCACACACTTGCCAATAAAGAAATTACAAAAACAATAAAAAAAAAATAGTATTAAGGATTTTTATTACAGTTGTAAATAAACACTGTACCATACATATGGTAAAGAAAAAGATCTTTTTTATTTTGAAAAATAGTTGAACACTGTAGTCTGCTCAATTTTTCTTCTTTTATCAGCATACATATCTTTATTGTAGGTAGTAGGTTGGTAGACAGCAGCCGCCCAGGGAGGTACTACCGTCCTGCCAAGTGAGTGTAAACGAAAGCCTGTATTTGTTTTACATGATGGTAGGATTGCTGGTGTCTTTTTCTGTCTCATAAACATGCATGATTTCAGGTATGTCTTGTTACTTCTACTTACACTTAGGTCACACTACACATTCATGTACAAGCATATATATATACACACCCCTCTGGGTTTCTTCTATTTTCTTACTAGTTCTTGTTCTTATTTCCTCTTATCTCCATGGGGAAGTGGAACAGAATTCTTCCTCCGTAAGCCATGCGTGTCGTAAGAGCGATTAAATGCCTGCGGAGCAAAGTAACCTTCTTCTGTGTATATTACTACAGTGTAAAAGAGAAACATATCTTTATAGCATCGAACATCATTTTGTAATGCCTGCCTAACTCTAATGCCTTGTTCAATGTTTGGATCCACGTTCATTATGAAGTCACAAGCATCTTCTACTTTCACAATTAACAGTGATGGTTCATTCACTGTGATTTCTTTCATGGGCAAAGCATTTTCTTTTTGATATTCCTCTGTTTCATCATATAAATGTTGCTGATCCATTTCCACAAGTGTTACATCATCAAGGTCATCGGAATGCAATTCAATGCACTGATGCACATTTTCACAATCCAAAGCTTCTAATCTGAGATGATCTTTCCCAAGCTGGACAGTGTTTTCACAGTTTCAATATGGGATTCAAAACTGGCAAAATCATTGAAACAATGCGGTTGTGATGATTCTTTTCCCGCCAAATAAGCGCATAACAGCATCTTCCAAAACAAATCTATTTTATCTACGTTAAAAAATCTGTTTGTCTTCATAGCCATTTTTTTCAATCAATTTATTTAGATCATTAGGAAATCTTGCAGCTGTCTCATTGTCTTCACTGGCACTTTGACCAGTAATTCAAACATTGTGGAGTCCCATACGCTTTTTAAAGTTGTAAAATCAGACATGACTTGCCAAAAAACTTTCCAACCTTCATTGCCATTTTCTTTTTTTAACATTGAATAGAGACTTGTTGCTTTAGCTTGAATCATCATCTGACTTAATGGAATTCTTTTCTGACTACAGTCTTCAATCCATAACATTATATGTTCCATATTATCTATTTCAGAACTACAATTTTTAACAATCACTTTTGACATATAGATGCTGTAACTCATGTCTTATTTTATCTTTATTCCTTATATGCGCATGTACCAATGCTTTGTTAATTTTCTTGTCATGTGCTATTTTAGCATACGATGCACCATCTTCATGTCTTATAATTTCTAGTTTTTCATCTAATGGTAACCATTTATTTTACTAGAATGTTCAGCATCATTGCATTTCTCTTTCCACTCATATCTGCATAAAGGGTACCAGTACTTATATAATAAAGAAAAAATTGTATATACAGTGGACCCTCGGTTTCTTGAAATTGTTTCCAGAATGCTGTTTGAAATGCATTACACGAATTTGTTCCCATAAGGACAAATGTAAATTAGATTAGTCATTTCAGACCCCCAAAAATACACTTACAAAAGCACTTACAAAAATACACTTACATAATTGTTGGAGTTTGGAGGTGAATGAAAACCGAGGGTCCACTGTACGTATATACACTATACGTACAAGATTACACAATTTCGGTGCGTAATGCAGTTAAATACAAATTTATATTATTAAATTTATAAACCCTATTATATCAAAACCCATACTGTTCAAAACCATACTATGCAAGGTATTACTGTATTCTGTAGGCCCTCTATGGGTTTAGAGCTTCTCCATAAATATGATGGTAATTATCACCTGTATTAAGTTCTTTCTAGAACCCTAACAATATAAAAGTGTAAAATACAAACTTACCACATGTTTACTGAGAAAAAGCATCTTTTCCTTAAGTTCTGGAGACTGTGTGTTTGGGTAAGGAAGTCCGACCATAACCACACATCGTCCCAATCCATCACTGAAGTTAATGCCTTCACTCATCTTCCCACCTGCACAATCATATTTTACACACTATGATAAATATACGTATAGAAATGATAAGGGCCATATCAAGTTGCATTCCAGTACAGTGGTACCTCTACTTACGAGCAAAATTTGTTCCAGTCGGCTATTCAAGTGCCGATACCGAAAGAATTTTTTCCCATAAGAAATAATGAAAATTAGGTTAATCCATTTCAGACCCCTAAAAATACACTTACAAAAGCACCTACAAAAATACACTTACATAATTGTTCAAGTTGGGAGCTGCTCATAAGTAGAGGTACCACTGTACTTCCACTTGCCCATATTTTTGAGCCATATATTGTAATGCAATAATATTTGCTTAATAAACTTATTGTAAGTGTAGAGTTGGGAAAAAATACAGTACCTTACATAATCTTTGCTAAGTCTACATGTTGGGCAGCATCTCTAAAGGCTGCCAACTAATCATATGGCCATGTGATATTTTAAGTTTTAACTTCTTGTCCTTGATAGATATTCCAGTGCAGTACATAAAACCAAGAAAAAAGGACTATCATGAGATGAAAGGAAGATTAAAAAGACTGAGAACTATGCTTGTGATATTCCTTCATTAATTTGTATATCACGTAACTTTTTAAAATCTCTAATAATTGTAATAATAATAATGTAATATATTAAGCACTTCTAATAATTGTAGCACTTGCTACAGTACTTCTTCATAATTCATTCCAGTGATCAATCACTCTGTTGGCAAAGAAGAATATTCTATTATTCCTTCTACTCCATTTTTTATTCAATTTACAACTTTAGCCATACATGCATGCATGAACATGTACTGCACATACATACTTTCCCATATACTCACCTATATGCGGTTGAGCCTCAGTTCACTGGCTGTTACTGAGTTTCTTGCCTGACTTATTCTTAAAGCTATGTATAGATCCTACCTCCACCACTTCACTGTCCAGATTGTTCCACTTCCTGATCACCCTGAGAATAAAGAAATACAGTGGACCCCCGAGTAACGAGCATAATTCATTCCAGAAGCCTGCTCAAGTGGCATTACCGAACGAATTTTCTCCCTTAAGGAATAATGTCAAGTAGGTTAGTCGATTTCAGACCCCCAAAAATACACTTACAAAAGCACTTACGTTATTATACTTACATACTTGTACGATTTCCGAGGTGCTCGTAACTCAGGGGTCCACTGTATCTCCTAACATCTTTGTAACTCATCTTTGTTTTTAACTTACAGATGTGCCATCATTTTCATGTTTCCCACTTCTCAAAAAGTCTGTCCCTATCAATTCCTCTCAGAATTTTATACATTGTTATGTCACTCCTGGTCCTTCTGTCTTCAAATATCAAGTTTAGTGCCTTTAGTCTCTCCTCATGGCTCATACTGCTTAACTCCTGAACTAGACTCATTGGCAATCTCTGCCTTTTTTTTCAGCTTCTTGACATGCTTGCTTTGGTGTGGGTTCCATACTGATGTTGCATACTCCACAAGGGGCCTGACATGTCATTTAGTGCATGAATGGGGTGTGTGTGCACACCAGATTCCAGAAACACACATGTCTGTCTGTACAGTCATGCACAGTGTAGCCAGAGTTGTAGAAACCAAATCTCTAGTTCTAAAATTCTCTTCATAAAGATGAAAAACTAACCATATTTAAAATTGAGCCCAGCTGATGTCATGGGCTGTACTGGCTAGTTTTTCTTATATCAAGGTAGCCATGACTGCAGACATCTAAGTTTACTTCTGGTATTACAGTCCAGTGATGAGCAACACACTTCTCTGGCAAATGGATACATGTAAAAATAAGCGGTTCAGTGATGGCCCTGCTGAAACAATCAGCCTGGCAGCTTAAGACAGGGTTAAGTATGCATTAGATAATAAGAACCTTTTTGTTTCTGTGTGCAAGGTTGATGCTTTGCTGACCCTGGCTGTCAGCCGCTCAGCCTTGGTGATATTGGGCACTTCCAGGATGCGCTCTACTGGGAGGGGCAGAGGGAGTACCCCCTTGTGCACGTTGCCTTGACACTCACAGTCCTTCATTATTATGTACGATTTGGGCTGTCAGAATATTCAGTACCTTCCCTAGTACTACCACTTCCAGTATGTCTACAACTTTTTCCCCACATACATTTCCTTTTGTGTGCTGGTTCACACTACCATTAGAATCTGATTTCCACAATGAGTCATTGATATTTATTTTTTTGCACTCCAGCAAATATAGCTAGAGAAATTTGACTATGTTCACCTTGTCCATGTGAAGGATTCCTCAAAAGCTGTCATCCTGCCACAGCTACAAGCAAGGAGTGTCATTTCTATTACAGTGGGTTGGCATGCCTAGCTCACTTTGCACTGTAGGATGATGATCTTCCATGGGACAACTTCCTTACACAGTCATCTTTAGTGTGTGCAAAGAATAAAAGTAGTTAACTCTAGCTATAGGGCTAACTTATCTTCATGGTGGAGATATCTACTGGCTACCATAAACATTCTGGAAACTTGCCAAAATCACTTTTGATTGCCATTATTTTCCTACGACAGTGTACAGAATGTTGCAGGACAGCAGTTAACGGTCACTGAGATGCTATAATATGCACTGGAAAAGCCAACTTTCCTTTCTTGCAGTCAGTCCTCTGTTTTTCTTTTTCATTGCAAAGTCATTCTTAAACAAAATGAATATTTGTGTATGAGTGCAAAAAGTACCAGATGTGCTAATATTTCTGATGTTACTTTTTTTTGTTAATCCTGTACTGTAGTCTCTTCACTGTGATAACTTACCAACAACACTGAAGAGCAACGAGCCAGTAAGCCCATTTGTATTTGATGCTGTCAATCGCACAGTCTTCGAAAAGTCATTCAGCACACACTCTAACTGACTTGATTTTTTCGGTTCACGAAATACCTGTGAGAGATAGGGATTGCAAAGTTGTGTACTTTGTATTTCTTGACATTCTTCATAATAAATGCTGGGAGCCCATATTATGGGCAGATTTTATTTGTAAACCTAAACTTAAGGCTTATGTTTCAACCCTACAATAAACTTCCTTTTATTAGCATTCACTTCCCCTGTGGTTTAGCGCTTCTATTTGATTATAATAATAATAATAATTAGCATTCACTTCATTTAACTGTTAAATTTTCTCTGCATCATCTTGAAATCAATAATTCTTGAACTTATGGACATAACACAAATTGAAAATACAGTATCTTCGTATACTTTTCTAGGTCTTTACTAATAAACACTAAAACAGGAATGGCAGATAAATGTGACTGACTGAAGAGGGAAGAGATTAATCAATGGAAGATGAGATAAGATAATGGAGGAGTAAATATGCTAACACACCACAATGACCAATAATACATAAACATAATAACAAATAAACATATCTTTAATTATTCAATATGGTGGTCATGCAGTTTTCATTTAAGTGCCCCTATCATTGTATAGATAGATGACAGATTTAATACTCAGGAGGTTGGGACACCATGAGCTCGCCTCTGCTCCTGTAGCTAAAAATGGGTAATAAAAAAGGCAAACCTTTCATTTTTCTTTTTAGGTCACCCTGCCTCAGTGAGATATGGAAGGTTTGTTGAAAAAAAAGGCAAATACATACACTGTTAGTTAACTAAATAATTAAGTACCTTTTTCTTAGATGACAGCCTGGTTATCACCCCAGAGGTGGTGAAGTGGGAATACACCTTTTGTTCGTAATCATAAGATGGCAGAAAACAGACCACTCCTCCCGGTACTATTGTGCATATATTCACCAACACACGACCCAATTCATCCAGCTACATGAAAAAATACATGAATAATGACACCTGAGAAGAAACCACTATAAAAAGCATGACTACAAATCAGAAAAAATACCACTGAAAAAAATAAAGAAAAAAACACCTGAGTGCTTTCATGTATTTACAGACATCTTAGGAGGAACTGGATGGTTGTTGTCAACCAACCTACTTCCACATTGATGATAAAAGTGTCATGAACACTTGCATGTGATAAAGGATACAGTGGACCCCCGCCTAACGAGCACCTCGGAAATCGTACAATTATGTAAGTATAATATTGTAAGTGCTTGTGGAAGTGCATTTTTGGGGGTCTGAAATAGACTAACCTACGTGACATTATTTCTTAAGGAAGTAAATTCGTTCGGTAATGGCACTTGAGCAGGCTTCTGGAATGAATTTTGCTCGTTAGGTGGGGGTCCACTGTATTCCACATACGTATAGACAAGAAAACAGCAGTGAAATGAGCTTTGTAGTCAATTCTATGAAGTGCAACTCGACAATTTATCAATAAAAAATTGCATTTATAGCATTGTAATAAGTTTGCAAGTAGTATACTGAAGTCATATATGTAACATATCTTTACTTACTACCCTGGTGTCTCCTCTATGCTGGTAAGTGAAGTCTAGGGTAACATTCGTAGGGCCTTGAGTGAGAGCAATAGGCATGATCTGCTCTGCAGGAACAACATGGCCACAAGAAAACTCGTGCACTCGACTAGGGTTGGCACCAGCTGAGAGGAAAAGCTGATCCCGGAACTCACTAATGGGTCGCATAGTGCCCCCAGCAACAATTACTGACCTGAGGTGAAACATACCAATTGATTAACTGACATATTTTCTCAAATACTTTTAAGAAACAAAGTTGCTTAAACATTTTTTTTTTGGGGTCACCCTGCCTCGGTGGGAGAAAGCCGACATGTTAAAAAAAAAAAAAAATAAGAATCTTACAATATTGTCCCAAGGTAACAAATGGTTAAAAAAAAATCCTTAATAGAGAGAGGGGATGTTGCAGTCAGAGGGTAATCTGATTGTGATGTCAGCACACTTTTGGAAAGGACAACAGTCTAATGAAGGTTGGTGAGTGTGTTTTCTACCCTGGGTCACCCTGCCTTGGCAGGAGACAGCCAGTTAGTTAAAAAATATTTTTTTTTTTTATTTTTTTATTAACACATCGGCCGATTCCCACCAAGGCAGGGTGGCCCGAAAAAGAAAAACTTTCATCATCATTCACTCCATCACTGTCTTGCCAGAGGGGTGCTTTACACTACAGTTATAAAACTGCAACATTAACACCCCCCTTCAGAGTGCAGACACTGTACTTCCCATCTCCAGGACTCAAGTCCGGCCTGCCGGTTTCTCTGAATCCCTTCATAAATGTTACTTTGCTCACACTCCAACAGCACGTCAAGTATTAAAAACCATTTGTCTCCATTCACTCCTATCAAATACACACACGCATGCTTGCTGGAAATCCAAGCCCCTCTCACCCAAAACCTCTTTTACCCCCTTCCTCCAACCTTTCCTAGGGCGATCCCTACCCCGCCTTCCCTCCACTACAGATTTATACACACTCGAGGTCATTCTATTTCGTTCCATTCTCTCTACATGTCCGAACCACCTCAACAACCCCTCCTCAGCCCTCTGGATAATAGTTTTGGTAATCCCGCTTCTTTTGATTATAATAATAATAATCTGCATTATATTCACACCACACAATGACCTCAGACATGACATCTCCACTGCAATGACCTCAGACATGACATCTCCACTGCCTCCAGCCTTCTCCTCGTTGCGACCTTCATCACCCATGCTTCACACCCATATAAGAGTGTTGGTATAACTATACTCTCATACATTCCCCTCTTTACTTCCATGGACAAAGTTCTTTGTCTCCACAGACTCCGAAGTGCACCACTCACCCTTTTCCCCTCATCAATTCTATGATTCACCTCATCCTTCATAGACCCATCTGCTGACATGTTCACTCCCAAATATCTGAATACATTCACCTCCTCCATACTTTCTCCCTCCAATCTGATATCCAATCTTTCGTCACCTAATCTTTTTGTTATCCTCATCACCTTACTCTTTCCTATATTCACTTTCAATTTTCTTCTTTTACATACCTTACCAAATTCATCCACCAACCTCTGCAACTTCTCTTCAGAATCTCCCAAAAGCACAGTGTCGTCAGCAAAAAACAACTGTGACAACTCCCACTTTGTATTTGATTCTTTGTCTTTTAACCCCACACCTCTTGCCAAGACCCTCGCATTCACTTCTCTTACAACCCCATCTATAAATAAATTGAACAACCACGGTGACATCACACATCCTTGTCTAAGGCCTACTTTTACCAAGAAATAATCTCCCTCTCTCCTACACACTCTAACCTGAGCCTCACTATCCTCATAAAAGCTCTTCACTGCTTTCAGTAACCTACCTCCTATTCCATACACCTGCAACATCTGCCACATTGCCCCCCTATCCACCCTATCATATGCCTTTTCCAGATCCATAAATGCCACAAAAACCTTTTTACCCTTATCCAAATACTGTTCACCTATATGTTTTACTGCAAACACTTGGTCTACACACCCCCTACCTTTCCTAAAGCCACCTTGTTCATCTGCTATTCTGCTCTCCGTCTTACTCTTAATTCTTTCAATAATAACTCTACCATACACTTTACCTGGTATACTCAACAGACTTCTTCTTCTATAATTTTTGCACTCTCTTTTGTCCCCTTTGCCTTTATACAAAGGAACAATACACGCTCTCTGCCAGTCCCTAGGTACCTTACCCTCTTCCATACATGTATTAAATAATAGCACCAACCACTCCAAAACTATATCTCCGCCTGCTTTTAACATTTCTACCTTTATCCCATCAATCCCGGCTGCCTTACCCCCTTTCATTCTACCCACTGCCTCACGAACTTCCCCCACACTCACAACTGGCTCTTCCACACTCCTACAAAGATGTTATTCCTCCTTGCCCTATACACGAAATCACAGCTTCCCTGTCTTCATCAACATTTAACAACTCCTCAAAATATTCCCTCCATCTTCCCGATACCTCTAACTCTCCATTTAATAACTCTCCTCTCCTATTTTTAACAGTCAAATCCATTTGTTCCCTAGGCTTCCTCAACTTATTAATCTCACTCCAAAACTTTTTCTTATTTTCAACAAAATTTGTTGATAACATCTCACCCACTCTCTCATTTGCTCTCTTTTTACATTGCTTGATCACTCTCTTAACCTCTCTTTTTTCTTCATATACTCTTCCCTCCTTGCATCACTTCTACTTTGTAAAAACCTCTCATATGCTAACTTTTTCTCCCTTACTACTCTCTTTACATCATCATTCCACCAATCGCTCTTCTTCCCTCCCGCACCCACTTTCCTGTAACCACAAACTTATGCTGAACACTCTAACACTACATTCTTTAACCTACTCCATACATCTTTGACCCCATTGCCTACACTCTCACCCCTGTGGTTTAGCGCTTCTATTTGATTATAATAATAATGCCTACACTCTCACCAGCCCATCTATCCTCCAATAGTTGTTTATATCTTACCCTAACTGCCTCCTCTTTTAGTTTATAAACCTTCACCTCTCTCTTACTTACTGCTTCTATTTTCCTTGTATCCCATCTACCTTTTACTCCCACTTTAGCTACAACTAAAAAGTGATCTGATATATCTGTGACCCCTCTATAAACATGTACATCCTTAAGTCTACTCAACAGTCTTTTATCTACCAAGACATAGTCCAACAAACTACTGTCATTACGCCCTACATCATATCTTGTATACTTATTTATCCTCTTTTTCTTAAAATATGTATTACCTATAACTAAACCCCTTTCTATACAAAGTTCAATCAAAGGGTTCCCATTTTCATTTACACCTGGCACCCCAAACTTACCTACCACACCCTCTCTACATGTTTCTCCTACTTTGGCATTTAGGTCCCCTACTACAATTACTCTCTCACTTGGTTCAAAAGTTCCTATACATTCGCTTAACATCTCCCAAAATCTCTCTCTCCTCTACACTCCTCTCTTCTCCAGGTGCATACACGCTTATTATAACCCACTTTTCGCATCCGACCCTTATTTTAATCCACATAATCCTTGAATTTACACATTTATATTCCCTCTTCTCCTTCCATAACTGGTCCTTCAACATTATTGCTACCCCTTCCTTAGCTCTAACTCTCTCAGATACTCCTGACTTATTATTTATTATTATTAGCAGCAGCAACATTATTATTTTTATTAAAATCTACAAAAAAAACTATGTTAAGACACCTGCACTGTGCCACAACATCATGGAAGTGAGAAGCTGGATTGAGAAGGAGATATTTTATTGATGACCTCCGAGAGGTAGGACCGACAGTCACAACCACTCGACCATCCTCAGTGGAGTGTAAAAGAGCTCGCAACAATTCAGTTATCTGCATCAAAGGAGAGCCCATCACAATTTCCTCTTCTTCAGCTTCAACCTCAACTTTTTTTGCTGTAGGAGCTGCTGGCTGAGCATTTTCTGCAAATAAAAGACAGAATTCTGTCACATATGCATTCCCAATAAATCCTCAATGCCTAATACTATGTGGAAGTAGTTGACTAAAATTATACATAGAAGACTAAAAGTATCTGCAACACCATTCACAAATACTATTTTGACATGCCAGAGCAGTGCCTGGTAGCAATCAGCATACGTATATGTTAGAGATGCAGTAGCATTTATGCTGCATCCAACACCATCATTTAGCAAAAGCCCCAAGGCTTAATTTCTTATTCTTTCAACAAACCGGCCATATCCCACTAAGGCAGGGTGGCCCAAAAGGAAAAACGAAAGTTTCTCCTTTTTAATTTAGTAATATATACAGGAGAAGGGGTTACTAGCCCCTTGCTCCTGGCATTTTAGTTGCCTCTTACGACACGCATGGCTTACGAAGGAAAAATTCTGTTCCACTTCCCCATGAAGCAAAGCTTAATTTATGGCTTTGAAATGATTACATGACTAAGAAAACTAAAGCATTATTCTGTAAATCACTTTCATTTACCTTTGGCTTTATTGTGTAGAGGTTTCTGGGCAGCCATCTTGGCCAGGAAAGCAGAAGTTGTAGCTGAAGATGACACAGAGTTGTTCTGGCCCTGATGAACCTTCACTGATCCCTCAAAGTGTTGACTGAAGGAATGTAGCTATGACAAGACCATCAACGATATACTTTTAGTATAAAAATCAAAGTAGCTTAGTGTGTTTAGTCAAGACAATATTCATGGGACATTAACAAATTGTATGAAAAATAAACATCTGGTATCATTTCATTGTAAAAGATTATATGAATATCAACAAGAGCACACAAATAGATTGGTTAAAAGCATGAGAGTGGTTTATACTCCATGAGAGAGATACAAATCTTCACATACAATGAAATATTATCAAACTAATTTTTATTATTTGTAATGTTCATACCTTATGAGCAATTTTGCTCTTTTCTATGTATTGCACAAGTTTGAAAATATTAAGGTTGTCAGTGAGGGTATCACATAAAAACCTTGATACTGTGAACATCTGCATTGTAGGTGTTTTACTGATCACACTCACACTGGCATTTCTGACACTACTGCCACCCAAGCTATTACAAACTTTTGAACCTGCAAATCATAAGAAACATTACAATGATTAGTCCTAAATCTGGGTATCTTAATAACACAGGTAATGAAGCTACATTTTTAGTACTTAAAGATGTCTTTTGGCACTAAGGGTACTAGGGGAGCCCACTTGGAATATGTAATACTGTACTGCACCTACAGTATTACTAATACTGTACTGCACCTACAGTATTACTAATACATACTGTACTGCACCTACAGTATTACTAATACTATACTGCACCTACAGTATTACTAATACTATACTGCACCTACAGTATTACTAATACTGTAACTACCTCTCCTATACCTAATTACTGTTTTTGTATCTATCTTCTACATACGTCTCACATGCTCTTATTATGTCTGTTTCAGTCTTCCTCTCCTCCACTTCCCCATAGTTTTTCTAGTACTATTATTATTATTATTATTATTCTTGTGGTGTGCAGGCACCAGGTAGCAGGAAACTGGTGGCACACTTAATTCCATTGGGCCTTCCCAAGGGCCTACAGCAGACAAGAATGCATATACAGTTTGGGTTAATGTTTACCTATCACCCTTGCTTAATTCCACAATAAAAGGGAAGAGGAAAATAAAATTTCACCAGAAATCATACTGCTTATGAAAATATTGAATTCCCTCACAGCTCTACTAACTGGCCTCTTTTTTTCACACCTATATGTTTAGTACAGCCTATAAATTAATACTTGTACTGTACTTGTAAGCTGTATAAAGCGAAAATACAGTAAACAACTTACCTCCCACAAGCAATTTTATTAAAGCACTCATAAAAAAGAGTATCTGCTTGATATACAATAGGTTTCTTGCAGACAGCCTCTTGCCATAACGCTGCATGTATTGACTGAGCTGTGCATGAGCTCCTTGCAACTGTAACATTATTTTCAATTATTCTCTATTAATTTAAAGGAAAACTACAGTATTATCAATTACAGAATGGCAGTTCAAATACTAATACATAATTTACACTGCCTTTATTTTAAATACATTATCAATACACTATCTCAAAAGTGGTAAACTTAAAAGTATATCTTTCTCACCTGTCCATGGCTGACAAATACTGAATGGATATTTGAAATAGTTTCCAAGAGATTATGAGCCTCATCAACAATCACAATGTTTCCTTTTAGCTTTATACCACTGGCTTCCCTCGTGCCTTTGTGGAGAAGCGTATTATACGGGAGCACAACCAGCTAGTGAAGTAACAAAATGCTTTCATAAAAAATATATATGTACATATTTATAATGTATTCTGTAAACTAAAGCAACAAGACTTCAGCAAGCACTTCTGAAATACAGTGGACCCTCGGTTAGTGGCCGTAATCCGTTCCAGGAGCTAGGCCCTTAACCGAATTAATATTCCCCATAAGAATTAATGTAAATACAATTAATCCGTTCCAGACAAAAATATTCACACAAAAAAATTTCTTTAACAATTAAATTAGTATTTCATACCTTTATTGAAGACTAATGCTGGCTTCTGGAAGATAGGGAGGAGGAAATAAAGAGGAGTTAGTTTTTGGAAGGGGAATCCCCCTCCAAAAGGACTTCAGGTAACAAGTCCCTCTCTGGGGTTACTTCCCTTCTTTTTCTTTTAATGCCACTAGGACCAGCTTGAGAGTCACTAGAACCTTGTCTAGAAAAATAAGTGTCCAGAGTGCTCTGTTTCTGGCGCCTCTTTAACATTTCCCTGAAGTGGGACAAGGTTTTGTCACTAAACATGTTGCAGATATGGCTTGTTTCAGCTTGGTCAGGATGGTGTTTTTCAACAAAACTTTGTAACCTATTCCACACATTTCCTTAATCACTGAAGAAGGCACCTCCTCTCTCTCTCCCTCCTCCTGTGAAGCAAGTTCCTGAGCTGTGGTCTGTTGCTGTTCCAGATGAAGCTCTTGCAGCTCTTCAGTTGTTAGCTCTACCCTGTGGTCCTCCACCAACTCTTCCACATCCTCACCACTCACCTCTAACCCCAGGCTGTTCCCCAATGTCACAATATCTTCCACACAATCTGGCCACAGTGGTCTCCAAGCAGAGTTCAAAGTCCTGGTAGTCACTCCCTCCCAAGCCTTACCTATAAGGCCTATGCAGTTGTAGATATTGAAGTGATTCTTCCAGAACTCTCTAAGGGTCAATTCAGTGTCTGAGGTCATTTCAAAGCACTTCTGAAACACTGCTTTGGTGTACAGTTTCTTGAAGTTAGAAATGATCTGCTGGTTAATGGGCTGGAGAAGAGGAGTGATGTTAGGAGGCAAGAACTTCACTTTTATAAATTTGAAGTCCCTAGACATTTGGTTTTCCAAGTCTGGAGGATGTGCAGGAGCATTGACCAGTACCAGGAGGCACTTGAGTCCCAAATTGTTATCCTGAAGGTATTTTTTCACACTTGGGCCAAACACATCATCAATCCAATCTTTGAAAATTGACCTTGTGACCCATGCATTTTGACTTGATTTCCACATCACACACAATCTTTTCTTGTGAACATTGTGTTTCTTGAACACTGGGATTTTCAGAGTGATACACGAGTAAAGGCTTCACTTTGAAATCCCCACTTGCATTGCTACACAACATGAGAGTTAGCCTGTCTTTCATAGGCTTGTGTCCACGCAGTGTCTTTTACTCCTGCGTGATGTAGGTCCTGTTGGGCATTTTCTTCCAAAACAGGCCTGTTTCGTCACAGTTAAACACTTGCTGGGGTTTCAGATTTTCACTCTTTATGTAGTCCTGAAATTCATGCACAAACTTTTCAGCAGAATGTTTGTCTGAACTTGCAGCCTCACCATGCCTTACAACACTGTGTATGCCACTACGCTTCTTAAATCTCTCAAACCAGCCTATGCTGGCCCTAAATTCACTACCAGCAGCACCTGTTCCAGGAGTTTTCTTCACAAGATCTTCATGCAAATGCCTTGCCTTCTCACAAATAACAGACTCCACTACACTGTCTCCCACCATTTGTTTTTCTTTAATCCACAATAATAATAACTTTTCCATTTGTTCCATTATTGGTGACCTTTGTTTCATAAGCACATTTACTCCTTTGGCAACATCAGCCTCCTTGATCTGTTCTTTCTTTGACTGGATGGTTGTAATAGTTGATTTGTTTTTCCCAAACATCCTGGCAAGTTCCAGCACCCGCATACCACTCTCATATTTCTCAATCACTTCTCTCTTAAATTCCATGGTATTTCTCACTCTCTTTGCCACAGGAACTTTACTAGGAACTTTCTTGGGAGCCATGGTTACTTATTTCGCAGTTGCACTGGCAAAAAACAATGGAAAACAAGCGAAATGTTTGTATGAATGAGCAGAAGCTTCCTTACGTACCGAGACACACAAACAAACTGAAGCGCAAGCGTCCCCAGCCGGCGGGTTGACGCGTCCAATACGGCCGCTAACCGGAATAACGGCCGCAAACCGGGAGCCGTAAAACCAGCCGCTAACCGAGTTGGCCGCTAACAGGAATGGCCGCTAACCGAGGGTCCACTGTACCATAAGTAAATTTACCTGAGCATCCTTTATTGCATATCTTGCTCCATAGTATGGACAACTTTTGGACTTCCTTCCAAGGATTACCATCTGCTCTATATCCTGAACTTCCAAGAGTAGCTGTTAAAGAAACATTGAGAAATGTATGAAATATGCATTTTTTGTGGAATACTATGTTTATTTCTTAGAATATTTCAGGAAGAGTATGCTTTTACAATTGTGTAGGCCTGCACCAAACAACTACTGTATATGCCATGACAAATGTAGTGTTTACATCTATCCACTTTCAATTGGACTTTCATGAATACTAATTTAACAACCTTCTTATGGGCTTTTTCTTCTTTTGCTGTGAGTCTGCATTTTTACTTTTCTTCTATTTAATTTTTTCTCTTAAATATGTCTGCCGAGATACTCAATATTATTTCTAAAAATTCCTTTTGTTCAGGAGACATGTGAATTTTTCACTTATGTGATAAGCACAGCAGCCGGTAAAATTCTCTGATGAAAATTCTTTAAAATTACAAACACTAAACTGAGAATTCACAAGAAATTTTAATAAATAACAAAATTTACAAATACATATGTCAGATAAAGTTTCCTGACCTGATCAGCAAAGATTTCTAGGCCAGTCTGGCGGAAATATGGACAACCAGATGAGCGTTTTTTCTTCTTGCTTGTTGTACCATCTCCCTCACACTTGGTGGCTTGACCCTTTTTGCTCCGCTGTAAATCCAAGCACCTGGAAAAAATAATAACCAAAGGGGAAATAAACTAAACTGGGCTTGAGATGTATATTTTAATAATGCAAGGATGTATGTTCGAACTCACTTGCTGTGAGTTCGAACCCCACCCGTAACGTGGTTTGTTTTTAATCGTGTTATTACGATTTCGTGAGTCATTTGCAGTGAATCATAGTTTTTGACAGAATTCAGGTTTTCTTATTGCAAGGATGATAAATAAAGATTAACAGCTGGGAAATGATGCTGCACACTTCATTTGAAGTGGACAATTAAACAAGGGCCATTTGGATCCTCACTTGTCATTAATAAGGGACATGTTACCAAGTTTGCTGACTGCTTCGTTAACACACAGGTTTTGTCGAGATGCTAATGATACAACTCTCACGTCTCCCCCAAATGCTGTTTTCTGCACCTCATGCACAAACTGTGACAGCTGAGAATGAGTACGACTGCAGTAATAAATCTGTAAAAACAAAAAAAGAACATAAAACAGTATACTCACTGTACATGTGTCAGCATTAATTCCCTGTATTTCTTGAATCTGTTCTAAAACCTGCATTATTCCTATTGTATTTCCAATTTCCACATACCCATGCATATTGTAAGAGACAACTAAAATGCCCGAATCAAGGGAACGGTTACCCTTTTTTTTCTACATGTAATTACAGTAAAAAAAAATGGGAATTTTGAAGCTGTGTGGGATGATTGTTAGCATTATAATGTAAAGAACATGGATGTCTTAGCAATGAATGAAATAAAATTAAAATGTAAGGAAATTTAGAATAGGAAGGAGTTAAAAGAATTAGGTAGTGTTTCTGAAAGCAAGAACAAAGGTGTGGTAGTACTACTGAATGAACAACTATGGAAGGAAAAGGGATATATATTAAGTGAAAATTGTGACTTAAAATGAAAATGAGATCAGGCAATGTTCGAATCTGCACACTTATAATGGATGATGAGGCCAATGCTTACATTTATCCTAGGAAGATATATAAATTCTTAACCTTATCACACATAAACCTTACTTTACACAAACTATTAGGTTCTTCTGTCTGCATGTTTATAAACAAAGTGCAAGCACAAGCAAAACAATCAAATAAAATGAAACACTGAGTACAAAGGTGCATTATAACACTTCTGTCTTAAAAGCATATTATTACATGTTTATCATCCCTCAGCCTGGAGAATTGTTAAAGCCCAGACCACAGAGATGAACATTTCTTAAACTGAGGGGATTGACCGCTTCAAATACTATTTCTCCACAGTTGATGGACTGATTTCATCATCTTTACCTTACCACTACTCCTGCTGCCTTCAATCCTTTCTCCTCTATATTTGACTGAAGAAGCCTACCGCATAGGTGAAACATTTCAACAATAAAGATACCCAACTGTTGCTCATATGTGTTACTCATCAACCTTTTTTTTTTTAACACATTGGCCATTTCCCACTGAGGCAGGGTGACCCAAAAAGAAAGAAAAACCCAAAAAGGAAGACAAAAATTTCATCATCATTCAACACTTTCACTATCATTCATACATAATTGCTGTCTTTGTAGAGGCGCTCAGATACGACAGTTTAGATATCCCTCCAAACAGTCAATATCCCAAACCCCTCATTTAAAGTGCAGGCATTGTACTTCCCACTTCCAGGACTCAAGTCCTGTTCACACTCCAACAGTTTGTTAGATCCCAAAAACCATTCATCTCCATTCAACCTGTTGGTATTATATACCATTTTCAGCACATATATTTCCAGTATTCCTTCAGTGTTATTAAATCAAATGTAATATGGGACCTCTCAACCTTATCTCAGCTTAGCAACTTTGAATTTCATAATCCTGAACAGCTAGATGAGTGGGAATGATTAAATGTATGATGTGTCTCACATGGGCCAGTAGGATAAGTTAGGTTAATTTTTAAATTCTTTCCTTAAGTTTTCATTAATGCAATATTGTATTACTTATTAAACTTATAAAGGTGGGACTCCCAAAGTGTCTGTAATAAATGGCCTGATTTCATTTTCACATTACATACATGCCTCTCTGCCAGTAAATTGGAGGGAGGGAGGGAGGGTAAGGGTCATTTCAGGAAGGGCTGTAGGGAAGAGGTAAGGAAGCTTTGAGTACTAGGAGCTTGGATATCCAATAGGCTTGTGTGAAAGAGTTAGATAGGAGTGGAGGCAAGTGGTTTTTATGAGCTGATGTGCTGCCGGAGTGTGAGCAAAGTAATATTTATGAAGGAATTCAGAAAAAATGGTTAGAGACTTGAGTTTTGGAAGTGGGAATTGGAGTGCCTGCACTCTGAAGCAGAGGTGGAGATGTTGCAGTTCAGAGGGTCATCCGAGCTGTGATGTTGACACACTTCTGGCAAGACAGTGATTTAATGAATGATGGTGAAAGTGTTTCCTCTTTTATCAGGCTACGCTGTCTTGATGGGAGATGGCAGTATTAAAAAAAATTTACTATAATAGCTTTCAAGTTCCTCCATGGGGAAATGGAAGAGAATTCTTCCTCCGTAAGCCATGCGTGTCATAAGAGGCGACTAAAATGCCGGAAGCAAGGGACTAAATAACCCCTTCTCCTGTATATATATATTACTAAACTTAAAAGAAGAAGCTTTTGTTTTTCTTTTTGGGCCACCCTGCCTCGGTGGGATACAGCCGGTTTGTTGAAAGAAGATCTTTCAAGTTCCTAAATGCTCTAAACAATACTAATTTTCTCTTCTCTAATCCATTTCTAAGGAATATATTATTCTTAAAAATTACATTTTATGTGATAGAAGAAATGTATACACACACTGAGTTTATAAACATGCAAAACACCAAAACATTACTTTTAAACAACCAATGTCATCTTCCTCTTCATTTTCCCGACTGCTATCCTGTGCCTCGTCATCACTGCAGTAGTCGTCTAATAACAAAGATGCCTCCTCAGGTGACAGCATCTCTCCACCTGTGGGTATACCATTAAAGTGTGCAGCATTAAATGCTAAATGTTAACTATCACTTAATTCATTAATATAATCATACTTTGTTACTAGATTTTTGTACATGATATGTTTTAAACTCAAATTCATATTCAGCATCACAAAGTGGACGTTCTATTATTCAAAGTATTATCCATCCAGAATCACTGTTAACCAACCAATTTCCAGCTTAAATAATCATGATTAACTGACCTATTTCCATTTCAGTTAATCATGGTTAGCTGACCGATTTGAGTTCAGATAAGGACCCAACATTCATCTAAAACTAAGTTAAAAGAAAGTTATTCATGTCTGTGATGTGTAAAAAATATAAATATACAGTGGATCCCCGGAAATCGGCCATCTCCCAACTCGAACAATTATGTAAGTGTATTTTTGTAAGTGCTTTTGTAAGTGTATTTTTGGGGGTCTGAAACGACTAATCTAATTTACATTTGTCCTTATGGGAATAAATTCATTCGGTAATGCCACTCAAACAACATTCTGGAACGAATTATGGCCGATTTCCGGGGGTCCACTGTACTGTATACGTATATATATTTTTTTTGTTTTCAACAAGTCGGCCATCTCCCACCGAGGCAGGGTGACCCAAAAAGAAAGAAAATCCCAAAAAAGAAAATACTTTCATCATTCAACACTTTCACCTCACTCATACATAATCACTGTCTTTGCAGAGGCGCTCAGATACGACAGTTTAGAATAGTCCCTCCAAACTGTCACTATCCCAGACCCCTCCTTTAAAGTGCAGGCATTGTACTTCCCATTTCCAGGACTCATGTCTGGCTAAATCTATAATAACCGGTTTCCCTGAATCCCTTCACTAAATATTACCCTGCTCACACTCCAACAGCTCGTCAGGTCCCAAAAACCATTCGTCTCCATTCACTCCTATCTAACATGCTCACACACTTGCTGGAAGTCCAAGCCCCTCGCCCACAAAACCTCCTTAACCCCCTCCCTCCCCCCTACCCCTCCTTCCTTCCCCTACAGATTTATACGCTCTCCAAGTTATTCTACTTTGATCCATTCTCTCTAAATGACCAAACCACCTCAACAACCTCTCTTCAGCCCTCTGACTAATACTTTTAGTAACTCCACACCTCCTCTTAATTTCCACACTCTGAATTCTCTGCATAATATTTACACCACACATTGCCCTTAGACAGGACATCTCCACTGCCTCCAGCCGCCTCCTTGCTGCAGCATTTACAACCCAAGCTTCACACCCATTTAAGAGTGTTGGTACCACTATACTTTCATACATTCCCTTCTTTGCCTCCATAGATAACGTTTTTTGTCTCCACAGATACCTCAAAGCACCACTCGCCTTTTTTCCTTCATCAATTCCATGGTTATCTTCATCCTTCACAAACCCATCCGCTGTCAAGTCAACTCCCAAATATCTGAAAACATTCACTTCTTCCATACTCCCTCTCTCCAATGTGATATCCAATTTTTCTTTATCTAAATCGTTTAATACCCTCATCGCCTTACTCTTATCTTTGTTCACTTTCAACTTTCTACCTTTACACACCTTCCCAAACTCGTCTACTAACCTTTGCAACTTTTCTTTAGAATCTCCCATAAGCACAGTATCATCAGCAAAAAGTAACTGTCAACTCCCATTTTGCTTCACTGTAAACACTTGATCTACACATCCCCTACCCACTCTAAAGCCTCCTTGCTCATCTGCAATCCTACTCTCTGTCTTACCTCTAATTCTTTCAATAATAACCCTACCGTACACTTTACCTGGTATACTCAGTAAACTTATTCCCCCATAATTCTTACAATCTCTTTTATCCCCCTTCCCTTTATATAAAGGAACTATACATGCTCTCTGCCAATCCCTAGGTACCTTCCCCTCTTTCATACATTTCCTTTCCTTTCAACACGTCAGCCGTTTCCCACCGAGGCAGGGTGGCCCAAAAGAAAACGAAACTTTCTCCTTTTACATTTAGTAATTTATTCAGGAGAAGGGGTTACTAGCCCCTTGCTCCAGGCATTTTAGGCGCCTCTTACGACACGCATGGCTTACGGAGGAAGAATTCTGTTCCACTTCCCCATGGAGATAAGAGGAAATAAGAACAAGAACTAGTAAGAAAATAGAAGAAAACCCAGAGGGGTGTGTATATATATGCTTGTACATGAATGTGTAGTGTGACCTAAGTGTAAGTAGAAGTAGCAAGACGTACCTGAAACCTTGCATGTTTATGAGACAGAAAAAAAACCCCAGCAATCCTACCATCATGTAAAACAATTACAGGCTTCCGTTTTACCCTCACTTGGCAGGACGGTAGTACCTCCCTGGGTGGTTGCTGTTTACCAACCTACTACCTAAGTTTCATACATTTATTAAACAAAAATACCAAACACTCCAGCACTATATCCCCCCTGCTTTTAACATTTCTGTCATGATCCCGTCAGTTCCAGCTGCTTTACCCCCTTTCATTCTATGTAATGCCTCATGCACCTCCCCCACACTCACATCCTGCTCTTCTTCACTCCTAAACGATGTTGTACCTCCCTGACCAGTACATGAAATTACCGCCTCTCTTTTTTCATTGACATTTAAAAGTTCCTCAAAATATTCCCGCCATCTACCCAATACCTCCAGCTCCCCATCTACTAACTCCCCTACTCTGTTTTTAACTGACAAATCCATTCGTTCCCTAGGCTTTCTTACCTTGTTTATCTCACTCCAAAAATTTTTCTTGTTTTCAGCAAAATTTCTTGACAGAGCCTCTCCCATTCTTTCATCTGCTCTTATTTTGCACTCTCTCACCACTCTCTTCACCTTTCTTTTACTCTCCATATACTCTGCTCTACTATTAATACTTCTGTTTTGTAAAAACCTCTCATAAGCTATCTTTTTCTCTTTTATCACACCCTTTACTTCTTCATTCCACCACTCACTCCTCTTTCCTCCTGCACCCACCCTCCTATAGCCACAAACTTCTGCCCCACATTCTAATACTGCATTTTTAAAACTATCCCAACTCTCTTCAACCCCCCCACTACTCATACTTGCACTAGCCCATCTTTCTGCCAATAGATGTTTATATCTCACCCTAACTTCCTCCTCCCTTAGTTCATACACTTTTACCTCTCTCTTACTTTCTGTTGCCATTTTCTTTTTGTTCCATCTACATTTTACTCTAACTGTAGATACAACTAAATAATGATCCGATTATCCTCTTTTTCATAAAATATGTATTACTTATTACCAAACCTCTTTCTACACATAGCTCAATTAATGGTTCCCCATTTACATTTACCCCTGGCACCCCAAATTTACCTACTACTCCCTCCACAACATTTTTTACCCACTTTAGCATTAAGATCGCCAACCACAATTACTCTCTCACTTTGTTCGAAACTCCCCACACACTCACTCAACATTTCCCAAAATCTCTCTCTCTCCTCTACACTTCTCTCTTCTCCAGGTGCATAAACACTTACTATAACCCACTTTTCACATCCAACCTTTATTTTACTCCACATAATCCTTGAATTTATACATTTATATTCCTTCTTTACCTGCCATAACTGATTATTCAACATTATTGCCACTCCTTCTTTAGCTCTAACTCTATTTGAAACCCCTGACCTAATCCCCTTTATTTCTCCCCACTGAAACTCTCCTACCCCCTTCAGCTTTGTCTCACTTAAAGCCAGGACATCCAGCTTCTTTTCATTCATAACATCTACAATCATCTCTTTCTTATCATTCGCACAACATCCACGCACATTCAAACATCCCACTTTGACGGTTTTCTTCATAGTAGTAGGTTGGTAGACAGCAACAACCCAGGGAGGTATTACCATCCTGCCAGGTGACTGTTAAACAGAAACCTGAAACTGTTTTACATGATGGTAGGATTGCTGGTGTCTTTTTTTCTGTCTCATAAACATGTAAGATTTCAGGTACGTCTTGCTACTTCTACTTACACTTAGGTCACACTACGCAAACATGTACACGTTTATGTATACACACTCATCTGAGTTTTCTTGGATTTTATCTTAATAGTTCTTGTTCTTATTGCTTTTCCTTTCATATCCATGGGGAAGTGGAATAAGAATCTTTCCTCCGTAAGCCATGCGTGTTGTAAAAGTCAACTAAAATGCCAGGAACAATGGGCTAGTAACCCCTTTTCCTGTATAGCTTACTAAAAAGAAAAAGAAGAAAACATTCATATATACATACACATATATACATACATACATACAGCCTTTCCTCACTTAACGACGGAGTTATGTTCCTAAGACCACGTCGTTAAATGAATTCGTCGCTAAGAGAGGAGCATACATACTATAATGGTAGTGAGTTTGTGTCAACCATCTTTGATATTGTTTTAATGTCACCTTTGCACCATTTATAGCATTTCTGCTATATTTTAAATGTTTATACAGTAGTGTACTGTATATTTAAATAAACAGAATAGAGGAAATCAGCTCTAATATACATTATTTAGTTATGAATACTGGTCAGAGAGTCTGTTGTAAGTCCAAGGCGTCGGTAAATGAGTACATCGCTAAGTGAGGAGAGGCTGTATTCACTAAAATAAAACTAATGTAATTAAATGAAATCAATAATAACAAACAGTTATTATTAGAAATGCACTGTTCACATGTCAAAATAAAATTTAGGTGATGTATTTGGCATCAGTTCCATGGGGAAGTGAAAAAGAATCCTTCCTCTGTAAGCCATGAGTTTAAGAGGCAGCTAAAATGCCAGGAGCAAGAGGCAAGTAACTCCTTCTGAATAAATTATTAAACATAAAAAGGAAAAATTTTTATTTCTTTTTTTCGGGTCACCCTGCCTGTTGGGACACAGTCAGTTCATTAAAAAAAAAAAAAAAAAAAAATATTGGGCATCACAATGTGTTCCAAAACAGGTGAATCTTGGGCTGAAAATCTCCACATTAATTTTTTTTAAGTTAACTGAAATTTTTTATACAGTATAAAAATAGTATTCTGTCAGTGCACTAAATAAACCATACTATATTAACCCCTTAGAATACTATAGTTCTACTGTATATTAACTTATTTGTTAATACTATACAGTCCTGCACAAAATTTGAGCACATTTTCTGTAGAGAACTTTATATTAGTATGTTGTCTAACACCATTTGCATAGCACTGGATATTATATGCAAGGCTTGGTAAGGCAAGTTAAACATTGTTTGGTTTGGCTAGTAACTGGGTAGGTTATTGAACATACACAGCCTTGCCCTTGGCTACAGGAACCTATCAAATCAATTAAGACCTTGCCCCTAGCAGGATATGTATATTCAAATGTCTGGTACTTTCATAAATTTTCATATATATTGACTAAGAATTTACTTTGCATACAATATTAAGTTTTTTGTTTTATAAACACATCAGCCATCTCCCACCGAGGCAGAGTGACCCAAAAACAAAAGAAACACTTTCACCATCATTCACACATAATCACTGTCTTTGCAGAGGTGCCCAGATATGACAGTTTAGATGTCACTCCAACAACCAATATCCCAAACCCCTCCTTTAAAGTGCAGGCATTGTACTTCCCACTTCCAGGACTCAAGTCTGGCTAACAATATTAAGTGCTGTAAGTTATTTTAGCCCCACAACCACAGTAAATACAGATTTAGATGACGGGGAATAAACTAAACGAAATAATATATCTTTACCACTAATGGAGCTTAATTCTCGTCGAACATTTTCCTGAACTTCATGCAAATCTCGAAACAACTCTTCAAACTCATCATCGACTTTTTGGACGCTTGACCTCTGTTAAAATACATAACAAAATAATGTAGGGTATTTAAATACCCACAAAACAAACACTGCATGTATTCCCATCATTAATGTAGAAATTAAAATCGACATGACTAATGAAAAAAGAGATAACAAAATACACTAGTGTTATGTAATATTAACAGTAAACTTTAAGAGTATCTGATTATTACTGAACAAACACTATTACCGCATGAACAACTAAATCTTCAATACACGGTACTGTGCCTTTCTGTTCTACTGTAACTCTTCAAGATCCTCATATGTATTTATTTTTTATAACTATTTTGCATTTACCAGTGCCATCAAAGGTTGGATTTAAAACAAATCTCATTAAAAGAAAACTGGATCATTATTTACAGTAGTGTAATAGCAGATAATCAGTGTGGATGATAAAAGAATATGAAATACACAGCAGTGTTATAGTTCTCCAGAGCACACCTTGATAACATGTCGTCGTTCCTTAAGTGCCTGCACCTTCTTCTCTTGTTTCTCCAGCTCCTGAAGTGCAAGCTGACACTTCCTAATCTCCTCCTTTTCTTCCAGCCTCTTAGTGGCTGCACTGAACCAGTCAGGACCATCATCATCTTTTGCATTTTCATTTTCTTTAACTTTCCTCATTAATTCGGCCTGATGATTAGTGCATTATCATGGTGAGTCATCATATGCAAGTAGCAAAAAAGACCTACCATTAATTAGACAAATGGTGAGACCATAACAAATTTAAACACAGTGAATTCACTGCACCAAAGATGTCTCTTGGACACTATTCAAGAAATGTGTACAATACAGCAAATATATTTCAATTGCCATTTACTCTAGCTACATTTTTTCAGTAATGAATAAATTAGTTCCAAAAACTTATGAAATCAACAGCAGGGTAAGTAATATTGTACAGGAACAATTAACCAGTACTTATTCCTTGTTTTAATATATTAGGAGAAATTTAGTTACCGAGTTATTGTCAGCCATTTCCAAAGCTTTTATTATGGCTTTTACTATTCCATACTAATGTCATCATACTTAAGGCATGTTGATTTTTTTATCAACATTATTAAAATACTTAAAACTAAACAGAAGAAAGCAAACACACCAGTAATATAATAAACACATGTTAGTTAATTGTGTTCACTGAAGGTAATAAATTAAGGAGTATATTTGGGGTTGATAGAAAGAAATGTAGAAACGCTTTGGAAAGGGGTTTGGAAGGATGTAAAAAATAAATTGACCTTATGCAGGCTTAACATCCAGCAGGAACATGCTAGTGTGTTAGACTGGAATAAGTAGGGGTAGAATGCTCTTTGGGATTTGATGTGCTGGAGACAAAAAAAAAATCTTATGCATTATCTTCCTAATTCTGGAGTAATATAAATATTTTGTGGCTGGACAACTGGACAACTGTAATGATTGGAGAAGCAGTCAAGAAAATAACTGTGGTTGTTTTGTGAGCATACAGGTCTCAAAAAAAAAAAATTGTCATTTTGTGACTAGATAAGCAATCAAGGAGGTAATTTTGGTTGGACAGTGAACAACCAGGTCTCAGGAAAGATCATCACTAGGCAATTTCATAAGCAGTTAAGGAACTAACAATGGTTGCATTGGGAACAATCAGGTCTCAAGAAAATTTGTCATGAGGTGCACAAAGCACAAAAATAAAAGCGATAAGATGAAAGTTGAATAAAAAATATTTTAAATTTACCTTTGCAAATTGTAAGGCAATTTTCTAACTTTATTACAAGAGCCTTAAAACAAGTCATCATAGGTAATTTCTCTACTACTGTACACACATCCTTGATAAAAAAAAAAAAAACTGCAACTACATAAGTGTAGCAGGTAGTGGTATTAATGTCTACAAGTATTTTAGATAATGTTTCAAAAACGTTTTTAACATATGGCAATTACGAACCTTATAATGCTCATTGTGATCTCTCAGCCAGGTAAGAGTGCCACATATCAAGCTCAGTGACTTGCCCTGAAGAAAACAAATTATAAACAGCAAAAACAAAATTGTACATAAAATATGTTAGCAAATTTATGCTGGTACCCTTGCAATTTTCACACAGAAGAATGCAAGACTTTGTATAATGAAAAAAATAGTATGAATAATAAAGACCTAGATACGAACATTATACACACTAGCAACATTTGTAAAGTTTTATTCAATTTACAATTTGTAAAATATCTAGAATAAAATGATTCATAACATACCAAATATTACTGAACACAAGCATGATATACAGGTACAATATCGATTTTCCAGACCTTTGGTCCCAAAGCCTTTCCGGATTACTGATTTTTCCACCTTTAGAGAGTGCAGTATTCCTTGGTCTTGGGGTTGGATAAGTGATGTACAGTTTGGTGGTAAATACACTACAGCAGGAATTTCAAGTTTCTGTTCGTACATTTGTATGGTTCCAGACCATCAGTATCTGGAAAATCAATGTTGTACCTGTACCAAAATGTTAATGAACTCAAATATGACACTTACTGTCCCTGTGGGACTCTCAAATATCCCAAGCTGTTCCTTCTCCAGTGTAGAAAATAAATTTTTCATGAAGTCCTTCTGAATGTCATAGGGAGGGAAAGGGAATGGAAAATCTTCAGGTGGCAAAAGCTCATTCATTTTACTTGTTAATTTCTGTAATACAAAATGCTGATTACTATATAAAAAGAATTTTGTTCATTAATAACACAAAACATTTCTTATGAATACGTATAGGCAAAATATTACTGGTGGTCTGGTGGCTAAAGCTCTCGCTTCACACGGCGAGGGCCTGGGTTCGATTCCCAGCCAGGGCAGAAACATTGGGCATGTTTCTTTACACCTATTGTCTATGTTCCCCATCAGTAAAATGGGTACCTGGGTGTTAGTCGACTGGTGTGAGTCGCATCCTAGGACACTGACCTAATCTGCCCGAAATGCTCAGCATAACAAGGGACTTTCTATATAGTAGTATGTCACTGATGTCAGCTAGGCCTGTATACCATGTACATGTACTTGTAGTAAATAAAGATATTATTAAGTTATGTTTGGCAGACAACATAGTGCATAACATTCAGGGCATAATTAATGCATAATAATAATAACAATAATAATAATTATTATTATTAATTAGGTAGGTCACCATTAATAAATGGAAACATAAATGACACTTAATGATATGTACTTATTAAATAGAGGTCCCACTCAATCCCCTGCAACTAGTACAGGGCGACAGCTTGTTAGACATCTTCACATAATTTATATCTCATTGTGTAAGGTATGACAGTGTCATATTGTGGTGATCCAAGGATATGAGAACAAGAACAAGTTTATTGTTAAAAATATCCCCAGCAGTCCTCAGCTGAGGCTGAAAAAACGTGCATCTATGAGTCAAGGCTGAGGCAAAGTAATGGGAGCACATTATATTTTAGTGTACAATTATTATTATTATAATAATAGCAACTAAGTTATAAACTCACAAGGGCCATACAGCTAGTGTACAATTATCCAACCAGTTATACACACATCCAAACAAACAATACAGAAAACAGCAAATAACTTCATTGTTAATAATAAGGTATAAGAAATCTTGAGTGTGTATCCACATTTTGCACCAGCCTGTAAGCTAATAATGTCTAATGTTTTTTGTGGTAATAAGATCTTTGAATTTTCATGAGATTTATCTCAGAAAATTATGTACTTTTATTTATACAGTATAGTATTTATTTCAAGAGGGAAGAGTTAAGCCCATAGGGGTTACACAGCACCTTGAGGCAATCACATGCCCCTCAAGGGAGGTTCACTGGAGCCAGTGAAGAACCCTTAATTAATAATAATAATAATAATAATAATAATAATAATAATATAATATCTTTATTTACTACAAGTACATGTATAAGGTATACAGGCCTAGCTGACATCAATGAAATGTAGTACTACTATATACATATATAGAAAGCCGCTTGTTATACAGAGCATTTCGGGCAAATTAGGTCAGTTTTGTCCCAGGATGCGACCCACACCAGTTGACTAACACCCAGGTACCCCTTTTACTGATGGGTGAACATAGACAACCGGTGTAAGGAAACACATCCGATGTTTCCACTTCGCCGGGAATTGAACCCGGACCCTCACCATGTGAAGCGAGAGCTTTTGCCACCAGGCCACCAGGTATAGGTATAGGTACACATACGATATACAATTACATAAATTACCATACATAGCAGTATATGTGTAAATTACCTAGGACCTGCTTTCATTTTCTTTACATCAAACTTCAATGCCTCCCATTACTAGGTGCTGTATGATCCAAAAAGAGGCCAGGAGCTATGACTCGACCCCTGCAACCACAAATAGGTGAGTACTCCCCCAAAAATATAATAATAATAATAATAATAATATTATTATTATTATTATTATTAACTGAAGCCATCATATTCAATGCAAGGAAAGGGTGGGTAGATGACTAAGACACAAGTAAGACAGTTGGCATCTTCACTGCTAAGATGTTTCACCTGTTCAGCAGACCTCAGTTGAAATAAAAAGCCCTGGAGCTGAACACCTACCAAGACTGAGGGAGTGACCACCACAAACTTACTTATTTTTTCAAAGCTGAGGGACTGACCACCTTTTATCTACCTCTCCAGTACTTCTAGATTATGCTGCACAGTTTTGGTCACCGTATTACAGAATGGATATAAATGCTCTGGAAAACGTACAAAGGAGGATGACTAAGTTGATCCCATGTATCAGAAATCTTCCCTATGAGGATAGACTGAGGGCCATGAATCTGCACTCTCTAGAAAGGCGTAGAATTAGGGGGGATATGATTGAGGTGTATAAATGGAAAACAGGAATAAATAAAGGGGATGTAAATAGCGTGCTAAAAATATCTAGTATTGACAGGACTAGCAGCAATGGCTTTAAGTTAGAAAAATTCAGATTCAGGAATTATATAGGAAAGCATTGGTTTGGTAATAGAGTTGTCGATGAGTGGAACAAACTCCCGATTACAGTTATAGAGGCTGAAACGCTGTGTAATTTTAAAAATAGGTTAGATAAATACATGAGTGGGTGCGGGTGGGTGTGAGTTGGACCTGTCTAGCTTGTGCTACTAGGTCAGATGCCGTGCTCCTTCCTTAAGTGAATGTGACCTGACCTGGCTGGGTTGGGAGACTTGGACTTGCCTCGCATGGGTCAGTAGGCCTGCTGCAGTGTTCCTTCTTTCTTATGTTCTTAAATGACTAACAATATACTGTGAGGTCTGGCAAATTAAGTTTATTCAGGTATACACAAATAGTTATATAGATTATCATACATAGCAGCATATGTGTAGAGAGCCCAGGATAACCCAAAAAAGTCAAAGTGACTTATTTCCATAGCCCTCTGTAATCCGGATATTTTTGAGCTACCACTCACAGTGTGAGATGCTGGTGCATAATAAACTAGCAGCTCAAGCAGCACCAAGAGAAAAAATAAACTCCATACCACACCAAGGCCGACGCTGAAGTCCTGAGTTCGGGAGAATTTTTGCCTTTGCCGCCACAGCAGTTGTTGTTGGGGTTTTTGAGGGCCATTAAAACTTTAGCTACCCAGATTTAGGCAGCATATTTTTTCCCGAGAATTCGAGAAAAAATATGTTGCCCAATAAAGTTTTCTCTGGGAAAAGAAACGGGAACATTAAGTTTTCAGTTAGGTCAGGTAGAGTCCCTTCCTAAAAAAAAAAAATAGTTCCTAGGGCTTCATTTGTTATTTCTATTAAGACCATTATGGTAACTGTTAAAGTTAACCACCAAAAGGATTTTTAATTGTAAAAGGAACGCCTGTTCCTTATGCTTGCTAGAAATGCTGTGCATCCTATGGGCCTTCAAATTATTGTATGCTTTGTATTTGCAGTGATTTGAAATAAAGAATTGTATTGTGTTATATTTTATTGTATTTCATCGCCCAACTTCAGGCAATATTAATTTTGCGGACACCAGGAAGCAGGACTCGATATAGTGTAAGATGTCAGTGGCCTTTTAAACCCACAACAACAACAAAGGGCAATTTTATTACATTTTTTCTCTTCATAACATTACAAACTTAAGTAAGTAAGTAAGTTTATTCAGGTATACACAAATACATTTACATACATTATCATACATAGCAGCATATGTGTAGAGAACCTAGGATAACCCAAAAAAGTCAGACGGTGTTGGTGGAGTGTGGGAGAACTTACTCAGCAGTTAAGAGACCTGACTTTGCCAGACTTTTTGTCACAAGTTGCATTCAGCGGGACGAGGAAAAAACTATTAGGCGGATTGTTTGTATTCCGAGGAAAAGAAACAACAGGCATCACTGAACCAACAGTGATAACAGACACTACAACCAACAGTGACAACAGACACTACAACCAACAGTGATAACAGACACTACAACCAACAGTGATAACAGACACTACAACCAACAGTGATAACAGACACTACAACCAACAGTGATAACAGACACTACAACCAACAGTGATAACAGACACTACAACCAACAGTGATAACAGACACTACAACCAACAGTGATAACAGACACTACAACCAACAGTGATAACAGACACTACAACCAACAGTGATAACAGACACTACAACCAACAGTGATAACAGACACTACAACCAACAGTGATAACAGACACTACAACCAACAGTGATAACAGACACTACAACCAACAGTGATAACAGACACTACAACCAACAGTGATAACAGACACTACAACCAACAGTGATAACAGACACTACAACCAACAGTGATAACAGACACTACAACCAACAGTGATAACAGACACTACAACCAACAGTGATAACAGACACTACAACCAACAGTGATAACAGACACTACAACCAACAGTGATAACAGACACTACAACCAACAGTGATAACAGACACTACTGAACCAACAGAGACAATCACTGAACCAACAGTGGCACCAATCACTGAACCAGCAGTGGCAACAATCACTGAACCAGCAGTGGCAACAATCACTGAACCAGCAGTGGCAACAATCACTGAACCAACAGTAGCAACAATCACTGAACCAGCAGTGGCAACAATCACTGAACCAACAGTGGCAACAATCATTGAACCAACAGTGAGAGCAGACATCACTGAACCAACACAAGAAGAGTGACAGCACACTACAACTCTTGTAGTCATCGAGAGAAGAAACCTCTAGGTATGCTGCATGTATACTGAAGAAGTATACTGTAAAATATTATGCTGTATAAATAAATATTGCAAGTTATGGTGATTGTACAATACTGAAATAGTGTACATCACTGAGCATCATTGTGAAAAACGTTTTTAACATTCAAAATGCTGGGAGGCAGTTGAACAGTCTTGGGCCCCTGACACTTATTGTGAGAAATCTCCCGTATGAAGATAGACTTAGAGCGTTGATTCTCCACTCTCTGGAGAGACGTAGAATAAGGGAAGATATCATCGAGGTATACAAGTGGATGATGGGCATAAACAAAGGAGATATTAATAAAATACTGTCTTATCGTGCTAGTGGCACCCCTGCTTTTCATTGGGGGAATGTTGCATCGTCTGCCGAGTCTTTTGCTTTCATAGGGAGTGATTTTCGAGTGCAAGTTTGGTACTAATCCCTCTAGGATTTTCCAAGTGTATATGATCGTGTATCTCTCCCGCCTGCGTTCTAGGGAGTACAGGTTGAGGAACTTCAAGCGTTCCCAGTAATTGAGGAGTTTTATCATAGTTATTTGTGCCGTGAAGGTTCTCTGTACATTTTCTAGGTCAGCAATTTCAATATCCCAGCCTAGATAGAACAAGCGACCTGAAGAATGTCATCATGGGCTTGGCATCCCTAGTTTTGAAGGTTCTCATTATCCAATAAAATACAGTGTTAATGGCAATCTACAAGCATATACAGTGGTACCTCGACTTACGATATTTTTTCATTCCAGAATACTGTTCAAGTGCCATTACCAAACGAATTTATCCCCTTAAGGAATGATATAAAATAGACTAGTCCTTTTAGATTCCCAAAATTACACTTACAAAAGCGTTTAAAAAAATAAACTTACATAAAAGGGTGAGTTTGGGGACCATCGTAAGTCGAGGTACCACTGTATATGTACGTACTACAGTACGTATTACAGTATATGTTCAAAGAATTAATTCAGATGGTTATTCTTTTCTTTATTGATCTTTACATATGTGGCCATATGATGTTAAGCTAAATAACAATTATCAGACTAATGGGGGTGGTAATGGTAATTGTGGAAAATACAAATGAGATTGTTGTGCCATGATTGTAGCAATAATGTAACCGACAGACTGTCTGTTGTATCCAAAATTGACTGACCCAGTGGATTTTGTCCTATATTTGTGAAGTCCATTAAATCAAAAGTTTACTACTGTACATTCTTCATTTCCTCAGTCAAAAATTGCAAATGTAGAATGTTTTGTCCCTAAAATTTCTGTCACTAAATTGTGGTTACTGTATTTTGTATCACCTTATTTCTTGGCTCTCTAAGTTTATACACTATTAACCATATGCTACTTTATTGTTTTTAAGACTAAATATGGAAGAGCAAGTGACAGCTACGGAGTCTGAGGAAAGACTGAAGGATGTCAGCACTAGTAGTACAAGCAAGAGACACAAACACATGCCCCTCGAGAGCTTGACCCGGCAGGTTTGTCACTTATCTTTGATATCTTTTCTGTATCATGTGTTATATTATGTGTCCATGCCACATCTTTCCTCACAAGATGTAAATTTTTATTCAGATCTAATACTGGTTTAAATTTTTACAATTGTTTTAGTAACTTGTGCATAAATTAACCTATGATAACACAGTCAAGTCAAACATGGTGATAGTTTCATTGTAGTCCTTGTGTTACATAACTAGGCATACAGTACATATAGAGTGGTACCTCGAGTTTCGGCCATAATTCGTTCCAGAAGGCTGCTCGAGTGCCGTTACTGAACATATTTGTTCCCATAAGGAATAATGTAAGTTAGATTAATCCGTTTCAGACCCCCAAAAATACACTTACAAAAGCACTTACAATAATACACTTACGTACATAATTGTTCGAGTTGGGAGCTGTTCGAAACTCGAGTTACCACTGTATACATGCCATTTTATTCTCTACCCTTATTAATATTGCAGTAATAATAAAAAGTCATCCATGAATACTATATTCTGTATGTTATAATTAACAATGGAATGCAATATCCTGTGCAATGAATTTATCACTTGCATGACAATTCCAGATTTTCTATGATCGTATAAATGGGAAAGCACTAAACCCAAAGGAGTCATACAGTACATGGTCACTGAGAGGCAATCAGGTTTGATCCAAAAAAGTTGTGGATCGAACAAGAGCCCTTCACCAGAATCAAGACACCTCCCTTGAAATAGGGCAGTTTCTTTATGAACATTAAAAAACATTTAAATCGCAACATTTTCACTTAATTTATTCATCTTGTTTTCTCTTTTACATCCCAAATAATTAACCACATTGAAAATAAGTGTGGCCTAATTCAGTATTTTAATAATCAGTATACCCTCTATATAATGGACCTCTATAACAGACTTCAGAAACATGGAATAAAATTTGCAGTCAAATTAATAAGAACTAAGATATTAATTGATACTTTTTTTAAGTACCAATTAATATCATATTTCTTATTAATTTGCTAGATTTAATATGGAAGATGACTGTGGAAGTCATACCCTTTCTTGATGAACAGCAAGTCATGCAATCAATAAAGAAATGAAAAACAAATTTTATTGGTTACAGAATTGTCAAGTAAATGATAAAACAATTTCTATCCATCACTTGCCCTTACCAGTCACCACTATTAATCCATTATATCGAGGCTTTACTGTATTACATTGTCAAATATCTACTGTAACCTGTTTAATTTTTTTTAGCTTAAAGCAGAGTTATCGCTCTCTATTCATTCATGTCTTTTTTTTTGCCATGGAAATTTACAGACACATTACATTACTTATATACTAGAGGTACAGTATGAGTAAATAGTACCATGCATAATTTTAGTTCCAGTATTATAGAGTGGAATCTCATGTAATGCAGTAAGTATTTTTTCCATCATATTTATATTTTCAAGGTTTATACACACACAACCCGCACATAGAAGAGAGGAACTTACGACGACGTTTCGGTCCGACTTGGACCATTTACAAAGTCACACTAACACACACAGAACAGGTAGAAGGGGTTATCTATAGGCCAGCAGACAGGGAAGGGCACAAGAAAGTGGTGGAGGAGTAATAGTGGAAGTAGTAGTGGTAGTGGAAGTAGTAGTAGTGGAGTCAGTCATATTCTCGGAAAGAGGAGCACTGCAATAAAGCTGGCAGCCCACATAGGGTAAGGACAAGAACACACAGGGGGAAAAATGAAAATAAAATAAAGAAGGACAAATACAAGGCAAAAGAAAGAAAACCCAGAGGAGAAAGAAGAAAGAGGAGAAGGGGGAAGAGATAGAAGGGGAAGGAGTCAGGTTAAGTCATCCGTGACTTAACCTGATTCCTTTCCCTTAGAGGTGTGTGACAACTTAGGACAAGCTGATTTATATTACACTTGGTAGAACTCTTGATACTTAACTTGTATAAAGAGATAATGACTTGGAGATAAAGACTAGGTTTAGTTTTCCATAATACAGTGTGATATTTTATAAGAGAAATTATCATTATGTATATTCAAGCAGTGTTCATTGATATTTCTTCTGAAGTTAGTTACTGTACAGTTTTTTTTATATCTACAGGTATGCTATGTCATGTGTTTGGATCGTTTATTTGCATAGAGGCAATGAATTCAGGTGCCATATTATGATGAAATCATGTATAAGCAATTGTTAATGTTGATTTGAAGAAATAATGTTAAATGAGATTTGAGGAACATGAGAAAAGTGGCAAATTCCCTAAGTCACAGTTAAATGTTGTATGCAAAACTAAAAAAAAATTAGTGCTTATATATATCTTTACTGGAGAAATATTAAGCTAAATCACTAAGATAGGAACATATAAAATTAGAGTTGTATCGAAACTGCTATAATATTAGGAGTACAGACTCCAGAGAATCTGATGAAAACCAAATTCAATGAAAATTGAAGCAATATTTCCCATAAGAAATATTGTAAATCCAATTACATAATCCATTCCGGACACCCAAAAATATTAACGAAAAATACATTTTATAGAGAATAACTATAGTTTTACATACAGAAAATAATGAGAAATAAATATAAATCACTAATGAAATGGATAAATGAACATTTAAATCACTTTTACGTTTATTGAAGATTCTTGTTGGCGTATGAAAGATGGTGAGGAGGGGAGAGGGAGGAGAGGTTATCTTTACCACCATCACTACCACCCTCTACCACCATCACAACCACTACCACCCTCTACCACCATCACAACCACTACCACCCTCTACCACCATCACAACCACTACCACCCTCTACCACCATCACAACCACTACCACCCTCTACCACCATCACTACCACCCTCTACCACCTTCACTAACACCCTCTATCACCATCACTTCCACCCTCTACCACCATCACTACCACCCTCTACCACCATCACTACCACCCTCTACCACCATCACTACCACTCTCTACCACCATCACTACCACCCTCTAGCACCATCACTACCACCCTCTACCACTATCACTACCACCCTCTGCCACCATCACTACCACCCTCTACCACCATCACTACCACCATCACTACCACCATCACTACCACCCTCTACCACCATCACTACCACCAATAAAGCCAGACTGACTCAGAATGCATGCGTGGGATACTTTGTGTGGGTGCGGGCAGGCGGACACGTTCGGTATGGCGTACGAAAACCAAGGTGATAAACGAAAACTGGGACAATATTTTGACGAAAAAAGTCGTCGAAAACCGAATTCAACGAAAACCAGGGCAATAGAAAACCAAGGTTCCACTGTATTAAATATGTATCATTTATTGGTGCTTTTGTGCCTTCTGAAGCTATATGTGTTCAAAAATGTGATTAAGCATATCATCACTTGTTAATCATATTTTCAGGAGCTAGAGGTAAAAGTTAAGCAGTTGGAGGCACACAACAAACAACTTCGGAACCTACTTGCCAAGAGTCAAGGTGTAACAGAAGTGAAAGGAAAAGAAGGATCAGATAAAAAAGCTAAAAAAGAGAGGCACTTTGATTTTACAAGGTACAAATTTTATTTACAATTTTATTGCAGTGATTGCCTCAGTTATTGTAAAATCTACTGACAAAACATATACATGTACAGTGGTACCTCGAGTTTCGAACAGCTCCCAACTTGAACAGTTATGTAAGTGTATTATTGTAAGTGCTTTTGTAAGTGTATTTTTGGGGGTCTGAAACGGACTAATCTAATTTACATTATTCCTTATGGGAACAAATTCGTTCGGTAACGGCACTCGAACAGCCTTTTGGAACGAATTATGGCCAAAACTCGAGGTACCACTGTATTCATATTCACTGATATCAACTTGTTTTCTCAACTTGGATATTTTTTTATTTCCTTTTCTTTAGTCTCTTGTAAAGGTTTCTGATGGCATGACAAATTGCTCACACTCACAGCTTCAAGTTTAATCTAAAATCTCTAGAACTGGGACTGACTGAAAGTGCACCTTACTTTGTCAGTGAATACGTACTATATTGTATTTAAATTATAAAGAAAGGGGGGGGGGTTCTACCTGCATTGAAATGCTTGGTTTGTTAACCATCATGGGAAAAAGCCTTAAATTTTTTTTCATTACTTACTGGTATTCAAAACAGTACTGTAAAAAAGGGGTCTTTTATTAATAATTTCAAAGCAATGCTCCAGTTGTCAGGGAGTTGACATACGTTTAGTTCAATGAAGAGTGAAGAGTGTAATAAGTTTTCTTGGACAAGCCAAATTGCACTGCACCATAATCTTGTCTCAATTTCAGATACTCTAAGAGACATGTGCTTTTAAAGTTTGCATACCTTGGATGGGACTACCAGGGTTTTGCTATTCAGGAAGATACTCAACGAACCATTGAGGCCCAGTTGTTTTCAGCTCTTCTTAAGACACGTCTCGTAGAGTCAAGAGAAACTTCAAACTATCACAGGTAAAGTCATAAAACATCACCACTCTTTGGAATGCAAAGTATGTGATAGCAAGATTTTTTGTTTCTAACCAACTCATAGGTCCTTTCCCACTAAGGCCAGGTAACTTAAGGTGAAAAACACATTCTCCATCACCTGCTCTTCAACTGCTCTTCACTTCCTCTTCAGCCACTAAAATGCTAGAATAATGTTTAATGTTTATAATATTTTATTTTTATTTCAGGTGTGGTAGAACTGACAAAGGGGTCAGTGCATTCCATCAAGTTATTTCCATCACTCTTCGAAGTAAATTGAAATCAGGAGTTGGTATCTGCAACCCAGAGAACTTTGATATGGCATCTAGTAAAGATGACAAAGTAGATGAAATTAATTATGTTCAACTTCTAAACAAAGGTTTGTATTAAGTGGAGTTAGTATATAGTTGCATCTAGAATTTTATTTTGTAAATTTAGGTGGGTATCCCATTTAGACATTAGTATTTATACATTACAATAATATACTGTATAGGATACGTGGGATAACAGGTACTATATCTTGCTACTTCTACTTACACGTAGGTCACACTACACATGCATGTCCATGTGTATATATTTACACACCCATCTGGGTTTTCTTATATTTTCTTAATAGGTCTTGTTCTTTATTTCCTCTATCTCTATGGGGAAGTGGAAAAGAATTCTTCCTCCATAAGCCATGTGTCATAAGAGGTGACTAAAATGCCAGGAGCAAGGGGCTAGTAACCCCTTCTTCTGTACACATTACTAAATTTAAAGGGAAACTTTTGTTTTTCTTTTTAGGTTACCATGCCTCGGTGGAATACGGCTGGTTCATTGAAAAAAAATAATATGGGATTTAAGACAGTGGATGGGTTGATGATCAAATGCATGGATAGTATATAGGCACATGAAGCTCCAGATTAATACAGTGGACCCCCTGAAATCGGACATTCTTCGTTCCAGAATGCTGTTCAAGTGCTGTTACTGAACAAATTTATTCCCATAAGGAATAATGTAAATTAGATTAGTCCATTTCAGACCCCAAAAAATACACTTACAAAAGCACTTACAATAATAAACTTACATAATAGGTCGAGTTGGAAGGCGTTCGATTTCCGGGGGTCCACTGTATTCACCGGATAAGAATTTTTTTAATAATGTGATAGAAGGCAGAAGAGATAAATGAACATCACATTAGAAATAGGTGGAATTCAGTACGTATATCCACGTGTATAAAATTTAATTTTAAACAAGGAGAGGCATAAAATATAATGGGAATGTGAGAATATTGATGAATTTTCAATAAATACAGTACCGTATTTCATTATTTATATTTTTAGTTTTGTACATTAATACAAAACATTTTACTTCACTGATCATTGCTGCAGGTTATTTTTATAAATGTAACTAACTAAACACAAACTTAGATACAGTAGTAGTACATTGTAATTACTGCTATACCATTCAGTGTATTAATACTACATGAAAAAAATTATTTCACTACATGGGGTAGAATTTGCCAGTATGTTTTTTTTTGTGATGTCAGTATGCTTCTGGAAAGACAGCAGTTCAATGAATGAGAGTGAATGTGTTTCCTCCCTACCTTGGTGGGAGATGGCTACTGTTTAAAAAAAAAAATCCCGTCTGCTTCACTCAAGAGCTAAGAATATTTTTATTCCAGTTCTCCCACCTGAAATAAGAATGCTGGCCTGGTGCCCAGTGTTGTTAGGTTATTCTGCAAGGTTTGACTGCTCCCAACGTACATATAAATATTTCTTTCCAAGAGGAAACATGAACATCCAGGTAAAGTATACTATTATAAATATAGTATTTATCACTTATGGCTCTACTTTTCTGTCAGGTTTTTCATTAGTTCTCTTTGGTCTAGGCATGGGTAACTCCTGACATATTAATCCAAATGCAATCAAAGAATATATTAATTTTATTACTAAAGAAGGGGTCCCTACTACAAAATTCTCAAATTCTTCTTAGTATAACAAACTTATTTTGTTAGATATACAGTACTCTTTGTAGTTTGCATCAAGTAACTGTACCTAATTATACTCAGACAATATTTGTTTGTTGCTGCTAAAAATTACAGTCTCTGGTAGTCTCTTGTGAATGGTAATGCTCTTTGTCATCTTCAAATGCAAAATAATATATACACCATATTTTTGTATTACACATATAATAACTTTGTTAATTTTTTTTTAAATATAAAGTCTTTTGTCAGTAAAATATACCAGTAGCTTGGTTGAATTTGGTCAGAAATCTTGGTAACAAATACAGTTGCCAAAAATGAGTAAATATTAAATATTTAATTAGTGTGAAAGTTTTAATTCAGTATCATTTTACTCAACTTTTATATTACTTAAACATAAAAAGTTTCACTAGTTAGGCCCTCTACTTATGGTCCAATATTTGTTCTTATAGACAAAATAAGACAGAAAGTTAGAAAGACTATAGAACATGTAGCAGTTCCATAGAAGCTTAATTATATTTTTTCTGAAATATTTCTTGCATTATTTTTTGTATTTTTATTGTAGCAGTTGATTTTATCACTAAAATATAGTATAAGAATGATGACATTTAGGAATATGTGTGCACTGAAATGTACAACTTTTTTTTAACAAATCAGCAGTCTGACCAAAGTATGGTGACCTGAAAAAGAAGAAACATTTTTTACCATCATTCATTCAATCACTGTTTTGCTAGAAGTGTGATGACATCACAGTTCAGATGATTTGCTGAACTGCAACTTCCTCATCTCTCCTTATAGTGCAGACACTGTACCTCCCATCTCCAGAACTCAAGTCCTGTTGGATGTCCATGCCCCTAACACTCAAAGCCTCCTTTACCCATTTCTTCCATCATTTCCTTTGATCACCCCCAACCTCTCCTTCCCTCCACCCGAAATTTATACACCTTTGTCTCTCCACCATAGATTTATGCACCCTCTTAGCAATCCTATTTTGCTCCATCCTTTCTAAATGTTTTGGCAAAATCCATAATAGAAAACTAGCAGATATGACTTTCATGTCATGGATGCAAGTAACACCACATGCAAACAAGTATTTAAACAAATTGTCATGAAGGGTAGAAATTATCTGACAGATTGTTTGTTCTCAGCATTATTGTATTAGCTATTCATAGTTGCATGAGCAGAGCTACAGTTGTAGTGTCCTTCTTTCACTTGTAAACGGTATTCATTCAGTGAAAACAACAGATTAAATTTAGTATTTGCAATAAGAGTGTAAGGTGGTGTCTAAGAAGGCCTGGATTAACATCGAGCATCGGTAGTCAAGATCTCAGAACTTTTTTTTTTTTTTTTTTCAACAAGTCGGCCGTCTCCCACCGAGGCAGGGTGACCCAAAAAGAAAGAAAATCCCCAAAAAGAAAATACTTTCATCATCATTCAACACTTTCACCACACTCATACATAATCACTGTCTTTGCAGAGGAGCTCAGATACGACAGCTGAGAAAAGTCCCTCCCAGCTGTCACTATCTCAGACCCCTCCTTTAAAGTGCAGGCATTGTACTTCCCATTTCCAGGACTCAAGTCCAACTAAATCAATTAACTGGTTTCCCTGAATCCCTTCACAAAATGTTACCCTGCTCACACTCCAACAGATCGTCATGTCCCAAAAACCATTCGTCTCCATTCACTCCTATCTAACACGCTCACACATGCTTGCTGGAAGTCCAAGCCCCTCGCCCACAAAACCTCCTTTACCCCTTCCCTCCAACCTTTTCTAGGACGACCCCTACCCCGCCTTCCTTCCCCTACAGAACTATTGTCAGCAATTACCAGATGTAAACTAAGTTATGAGGTTAGCCATAGAATTGATGAAGTAAAAAAGGTGAGTGGTGTGTTGAGGTATCTGTGGAGACAAAAAACGTTATAAATGGAGGCAAAGAAGGGAATGTATGAAAGTATAGTGGTACCAACACTCTTATATGGGTGTCAAGCTTGGGTTGTAAATGCTGCAGTGAGGAGGTGACTGGAGGCAGTGGAGATGTCCTGTCTAAGGGCAATGTGTGGTGTAAATATTATGCAGAGAATTTGGAGTGTGGAAATTAGGAGGAGGTGTGGAGTTACTAAAAAGTATTAGTCAGAGGGCTGAAGAGGGGTTGTTGAGGTGGTTTGGTCATTTAGAGAGAATGTATCAAAGTAGAATGACTTGGAGAGTGTATAAATCTGTAGGGAAATTAAGGCGGGGTAGGGGTCATCCTCGAAAAGGTTGGAGGGAGGGGGTAAAGGAGGTTTTGTAGGCGAGGGGTTTGGACTACCAGCAAGCATGCGTGAGTGTGTTAGATAGGAGTGAATGGAGACGAATGGTTTTTGGGACCTGACAAGCTGTTGGGGTGTGAGCAGGGTAATATTTAGTGAAGGGATTCAGGAAAACCGGTTAGCCGGACTTGAGTCCTGGAAATGGGAAGTACAATGCCTGCACTTTAAAGGAGGGGTTTGGGATATTGGCAGTTTGGAGGGACTTCTAAACTGTCGTATCTGAGCGCCTCTGCAAAGACAGTGATTATGTATAAGTGAGGTGAAAGTGTTGAATGATGATGAAAGTATTTTCTTTTTGGGGATTTTCTTTCTTTTTGGATCACCCTGCCTCGGTGGGAGACAGCCAACTTGTTGAAAAAAAAAAAAAAAGTAAAAACAAGCTAGCATTTTGCACATTTTTGGGCACCATTAACAACTTTCATAGGCTTTGGTTTTAGATGCTCCACAATCCTGTATGAAAAATATTTGTTAAATTTTTTAAAAAGCCAACAGAAGGGCTGCTATAGCTACCACCCATTTATGGGTTAAGGGTTAAAATGGGAGAAGGGTCTACATTTTAGTTTAAGGCTGAAGTTTCTACTCAACCTTTATTATACATGTTTAAGGGAATGTTTAATGCTTTTCTAAAAAAAAATTGAGAATATATTGTCTATACTTTTAGGGAGGTTTTGCTGTTAAACAATGTTTTAACCATCTTGGCATAGAGGTTAATAAAAGACACTAATGTGTACCATTTTTCACTCTGTTTTTCTCTCATGGTCTAACCAGAAAATGAATGAAAGTGCTCAGTACTTGGTGGGATACCACGATTATAGGAACTTCTGCAAGATGGATGTTGGAAATGGAGTTGTCAATTTTTTTCGTCGTATACTTTCACTGAGCATTTCTCTAGTGTGCTGTGATGTACACAGAATAGAGAATCCATCTTTGAATGATGAAAGTCTCACTACAGAACAAGATAAGCAAGATATTAAACTAAGTTTAGATTTACCAAGCAAATTTATTCATGAGGCAACAGATGGAAGAAGGTTAACAAGCAATAATTTTTTGGAGCATTATGGAGAGAGCAATGGCATATGTAATAAAAAACATCATACTGATGGATATGACATGTGTGTAGCTACAATTGAGGGGGAGGCTTTTCTGTGGCATCAAGTACGAGCAATCATGGCCATCCTGTTTCTTGTTGGAGAAGGCAAGGAGAAACCCGATATTGTAAAACATCTGTTAGATGTTGAAAATCATCCCAGGTAAATTTTTTCTTGTAAATCTATATGTGAATTGCTTAATCATGGAAATAAATGGTTCATTTATATTTTATATACTGTGCTTATTGATCTTTCAAATGGTTACCATGTCTCATTTTTTCTTTCTGTCAATCATAATTTTTATTTTCTTCTTTTAAGCTCTGGAAGTCATTTTGTAGAGGACATATGTGACCAGCTTTGCATTATATACTAACCTTGTAGACTCATAGAGATATACATAGTATGAAGTCTTCGATTTTTACAGATTTCCATATTACAGTTTTAAAATGAAATAATTGTAATATTAGTAAATAATTGAAGTACGTACTTGTATGGACTGTTCTCTCATATCTTTTTTAATGTTGGTTATAGTAGTGAATTATATATTACTCTTTCAGGAAGCCACAATACTGTCTTGCTAGTGATGTGCCTTTAAACCTTTATGGAACAACTTTTGAGGGGGTAGAGTGGCAGTGGGATAATGACAATCTTCTTTGTGTGATCACACAGCTACAGGCACTGTGGATGCAATACTCTATACGGTAAAGTGGTCATCAGTGCATTGAAGGTTTTTATATTTAATCTATTGCATAAATATACAGTGGAACCTCGGTTTTCGTGATTAATTCGTTCTAAAAAGTCTGACGAAAACCGAATCGTACGAAAACTGAAGCAATATTTCCCATAAGAATTAATGTAAATCCAGTTAATCCATTCCAGACACCCAAAAATATTAACAAAAAATACTTTTTATAGAGAATAACTATAGTTTTACATACAGAAAACAATGAGAAATATATATGACTAATGAAATGGATAAATGAACATTTAACATCACTTTTACCTTTGTTGGCATATGGAAGACGGCGAAGAGGGAGGAGGAGAGGTTATTGTTTGGAAGGGGAATCCCCGTCCATAAGGAATTCAGGTATCAAGGCCATATCCGGGGTTACTTCCCTTCTTTGTCTTTTACTGGCACTAGGACCAGCTTGAGAGTCACTGGACCCCTGTCGCACAAAAAATCTGTCCAGAGAGGTCTGTTTCTGGCGTCTCTTTAAGATTTGCCTAAAATGGAACAAGGCATTTCATTGTACATGTTGCAGACATGGCTTGCAATAGCTTTGTTAGGGTGATATTTCTCCACAAAACTTTGCAACTCACTCCACTTTGCACACATGTCTTTAATCACTGAAGAAGACACATTCTCCCCTCTCTCTTCCTCCTCTGAAGAAGAAATTCCCTCAGCTGCGGTCTGTTGCTGTTCCAGTTGAAAGTCTTGCAGCTCTTCAGTGGTTAGCTCTTCCTTGTGGTCGTCCACCAACTCTTCCACATCCTGGCCACTCACATCCAACCCCATGGACTTTCCCAAAGACACAATAGATTCCACAACATGTGTATGCCACTTTCATACTTTGCTACAAGTTCTTTCTTGAATTCTATCATGTTTCTCACCTTCTTTATCAAAGGGTTGGCACTTGGAATTTTCCTTGGCCCCATGGTGGCTTATTTAACAGTTGCACTCAATAAACAAGCACAAAAAACAATGGATTATTATGAAATGTTTCGGATGAACGTGCGGGGTGATGCTCACTCAACGAGAAGCAAAGGCAGACTGAGTCACGAACGCATGGGATGCTTTGTGTGGGCGCTTGGGTGGCTGAGTCATGCGGGCAGGCGGACACGTTTTGTACAGACTATTTTCAACTCTACGAAAACCAAGTGGATGTACGAAAACTGGGACAAAATTTTGACGAAAAAAGTCGTCGAAAACCAAATCCTACGAAAACTGGGGCATACGAAAAACGAGATTTGACTGTACATTAATAATGAAAGGAAAAAATTACACCAATAGAGACATATGACATCACTTGACATTCATGTATTTTTGCAGTTAATTTACTCAAAATAAGATGGATTGTTTAGAATCTAAACTAGCAATGTTAATTTGGATTGTTCCAGGTCCACAATGATTCGAAGAATGCTCTGGGATCTAGAAGGTCTGTATGGAGAGAGAGTTAAGGTAAATAAAGAAGAAAATGCATCAAGAGATTGCAATTCATCTTTGCCACAGGAAGAATCCAAGGTGACAAAGTTTCCTCAAGCACAGAGTGCCAGCTTAATTCCAGGTGCAAGAACCAAAGTATACAAGCCTCTGCTCTCTAGACCAACATGTGGTGAGTTGGGTCAATGATATTTTATTAATGTTATGATTAATGTATACATATACTGTAGTATATATGGTAATACTGTACTATACTGTATTATATTCTGTTGAAATTAGTATTATATTTATAGTTGCCTATTTCTGCTTATTTCTTACATTCATGTTGAATATTCTTATGGGATTTCTTCAGTCTTCTTTGCCTCTGCATTGGCCTTTTACAACTACAGATTTTTGTGGATTAACTCATTAACTTTGTAGATTTATATTATATATTAATATCTTAAAAAGGGCTCCTTGGTGTAGCTTTCTCATAATTAAATGGTGCTTTTAATATGTTAGTAATCTTATGCAATGTGCAGCTTAATTTTCTATTTTGCCTTTTGTTAATAGTTAACTGTCACACTGACCAGGTGTTACTGAGCATATTAAAAACCTTCCCTTTCCTATCATATCTTTCTATCCTTCCTGGGCAAGTTCCTTTCACATCCTTTCCCCACTGAAGTAGGAATAATAAAAACTATGATCATTTAGTTATAAATACTTAAGAGTTATGAAGCTACAACTTAAATTTTTACTTATATAATGCCATTCAACATACTAATTTTGAATTTTTGCTGATAGTACCTGGATGCTTACTTGAATTAAAATGTTTTTTAACTATTTTCAATAGATATGCAACCTATTTATATATGTACAGAAGTGGGTTTGGCCTCCCACAGGTCACTGTGTGCAGGTTTTCATATAATGCATTTGAAATTACCTTTCTTTTTTTTCCTTTTTTTACAACATACAGAAAGCTTGGAGACACGAGTAGAACATTACATCAAGAGACAACGATTAGATCCTGATATTCTCCAGAAACTTTCAACATGTAATTCCAGCCAAAAAGAACAACTTGAGCAAAGTTGTAGTCAAGTTCAAGAATAAGAAGCTATAGTACTATAATATATGGTTTTAAATAAATTTATAAAAACAGACTCTTGAAATTATTCCATGTAACATCATCTTGCCAAACTGATAAAAAGCTAAATGGGTTTTATGTCCAGCAGCAATTGGGCAGACTTTATGGTTTAATAATTACACTAGCCAACAAGTTTTGTATCCAGTTCAGAAACCAAATTGGTTGTTTTAAGCTAACTTTGATGTGCTGATCATGAATCTGAACTTGTTTAGTCTCTTGGTGAAATTGTTCACCGTGGGGAGCAAAACTATGTTCCGATTTGAATTCAGCATTCAAAAATTAGTTAGAAACACATTTTTAATCATGAACTGAAACCATTGTTAGCCAGTATTATTGGAAAAATTTTGAGGGTTTCAGTGTTAGCAAAGGTTTTAGATAGTATATCAAGAGAAACAGCTAATACTGTATACGTATCACTGTTCCATTAAGTGTAATACAGTGGACCCCCGAGTAACGAACACCCCGGAAATCGTACAATTATGTAAGTATAATATTGTAAGTGCTTGTGGAAGTGTATTTTTGGGGGTCTGAAATAGACTAACCTACGTGACATTATTCCTTAAGGGAGTAAATTCGTTCAGTAATGGCACTTGAGCAGGCTTCTGGAATGAAGTTTTTACGTTACTCGGGGGTCCACTGTACTAAACTGACATTTTTAAGTAGTTTTTATTAATGCAGTATGTGGTCCTCTTTAAGGTGAGAGGTATGTACCTTGCAGCTGGTGATGAGTTTGTGATCCAGGAAAGTGGAATTACTCATCCCTTCAGATCAAAGCACGGTGCCTCCCATCCCCACGTGGTGTGTGACTCTTACAAGTTTACCTCTCAAGAGAGGTTCCTTGATGCTGGTGAGGGGCTCTTGATGAAGGGAATTGGATCTGTGCTCCAGTTTCCTGAATTGATCCTGAATGCCTTCCACATCTCCCCCACAGGTGCTGTATAATCCCTATGGGTTTAGCTCTCCCCAATGATAAACTTACTGGTTTAGCATTTTCCCATGAATATAATTGAAGCTAATAAAGGGCTTTTGGTCCAGGGAATTGAAGCTACCCTTTCCTTCCTCGGAAGAAACCTGATTACCCCCAGTCCTCCCATTCCTCAGGTGCTGTATGGCTCTTAAGGGTTTAGCACTTGCCCATGAATATATGGTAATCTTAGGTGTTAAATAAGGTTTATGATTTAGCACATTTTGTGTATTATAATTTTTATACGTAATTAAGTATAGTCCTTTCAAGATGCCAGTGAGGGGTTCTTGGTCCAAGGAACTAGATTTATCCTCCACTTCTTTGGATTGAACTTAAATGTCTCCCATTCCTTAAGCACAATGACCCCTGCAGGTTTAGCACTTCCCCATGATTAAAATGAAGTAAAAGCTGAAGTCTGGTAAAGGTTAGCCAGACTGTCTGACTCAGACTACAATTTTTTTATCCATATTTCTTTTATTATTTGTCTTCAAAATTATTCGAGATCAATTGTAGGATGATTTAAAATTTAGAAATATGTTTGAAGTTTCCCTTTTCATACCTTTCAAGGGATTTGCTTTGATGCAACTGAAGTGATCTTGATCTAAGAAATTGGAGTTAACATCCCTTTCCCAGAATTAAACTTTGATTATCTCCCATTTCCCAAATTCTGGATGACCTCTTTGGTATCATTATGTTAATGGTATACCAATTCCAACAAATAAGTAAAGTCCGTAATTAAAACTCCGATCAAGGTCTTATCTCTTAATACAATTTTACACAATCTTGGATGATTACAAATGTCTTGCATAGTAACATTTGTGTAAATAACCTTAGATAACCTAAGAAAGTCAAAGTAACTTATTTCCATGGGGTCCTTGTAAAATGTTCAGCAGCCTATAACACAAAAGTGTGCTATGATTGTTAATAATTAAAAAAGCACACGAGTGATTACATACAAATAAACTGAATAAATCAAATACATGAAAAAGAATTACATAAGTATAAAAAAAAAAATCTCAGTTGAATGTTACATGAATATAAAGTAGACACTCCTTGGCTTCACTCATTACGTATCTTTATTCCTGAAACGTTCTGCCTGTACAGCAGGCTTCTTCAGTGAAAAAAGAGGTGATTAATTTATTAGAGGCAGTTGAAGCGAATTAATTGACTTATTACCATGATTTATTATAACAATTATAATTAAATATTCCGCATCTCTCGACTCACTTGTGATTGCATCAGCGAGTGTTAGTTCCTACCGAGGCTGAGAACAAAATTGGCTCATACCAAACCATACCATACCACTGGTGGGGTTAGAACCCGCAATCAGTCATAAAACTCCAGACCAGGAAGATACAACTATATAACATATTAATTAACACAGGTTGTGTCATACATGGAAAAGCAAAGCATTTCGGGCAGGCTTGAGATTATACTTTAAAATTACTTGTCAGAAAAGGTTCATTTAAATACTCAATGTAGCATAACTAAAGATCAAAATCCTTTTTGAGGAAGGAGTGGGTGTCTCAGTGCTGGTGAAGGGCTCTTGATCCAAAGAATCTGAACTGTCTTCCCCTTGGATCAAACCCTTGCCTCCCATACCTCAGGCTTTGTATGACCCCATACGGATTTAGCGCTTCTCCATAAATATAATGTATAAAAGTAATTATTAATAAAATTCAATTTGTAGAAATATACAAATTTATAATAAAATTGGCACTAAAAGCGTAGATTGGTGGTGGCGCTAAACTAAAACTGCTCTAATTTCATGAAATTTTGATAGTTTTACCCCTAGTTTAAATGTATCTGAAATGCTATGCATCCTATTGGCTTTACATTTTTAACATCTACATGCTTTTTGGAAACTAAGCATTATTTTTATCATTATTATTAAATCTCTCTTATTGTAAGGGAGGGTGTACCCAGCCAGGGGAGGAAGGAAGGAGTGCGCAGACGACCCTGGCCCAGGTGGTCGTCAGACGTGACAGAGTTTAGCATTCATATTTCTTCATCGTTACCACCCACAAACATCTAACATGGCGATGGATAACAGAAGTGGAAGTATATTTGGCCTCGTCAATCCGTCGTACGGCGCCTCGGACCCCGGGATGAACGTCCCATGTGAGTTACTAGGAGTGATGGGTTGACTCGACAAGGAGACTCCCTAAGGAAGGTGTCTTAATATAAACTATTAAACCTGTCGTCCCTTGGATCTAACCAGATTGCCTCTCATTACATCAGTCACTATGATCCCTACGAATTTAGCGCTATCCTTCCCTTTAGGAACGTAAACCTGCAAATTTGTAGGGACAACTATTTTGTCCAAGGACTATTATACTGATCCAACCCCTTCTATATTATTTCCATCTTTTTATCTATTGCTAGAACCTTCATTTTCTCCTATATGTACCACTGCTGTATGACCCTTGTGGGTTTAGCACTTAGTTTTGATTGTAATAGTAATATGTACCGGGTATACCACAGTTGCTCTTTGACATTTTTTTTAATGAAACAAATGCAATTTATACAAGAACTTATAAATTATCAGTGATACATATTCCCCAAGTTAGAAAATCAATATAGCATCTTTTGACCGGCAAGTGGGCAGTTCATAGCTATTGCGGATCAGAAACTCTACCTCTACCATATCCTTCACCTTTACTGTGCAGCACCAAATATCCAAATGGGTTTAGCGATTTCCTTAATTATTATTATAATCAAGGGGCAGCGCTAAACCCGTAGGATTATGCAGCGCCTGTGGGGGGATGTGGAAGGTATTCAGGCTTAATTCAGGGAACTGGAGCACAGATCCAATTCCCTAGATCAAGAGCCCCTCACCAGCATCAAGGAACCTCCCTTGAGGGATGCGATTATCTTAAATATTTTAATTTATTGATAGCCAGTTATTTGAACATTACTGTACTTTGTTCAACTTTGTATGATAACTTGACATGTGAAATTGTGATGTTTTCAAACAGTAAGGATTAAATTTTTTTTTTATATTTATGCTTTAAAAAATTGAGACATGCTCTATTATATAGTTAGTATGTTATATAAAGAGAGTTGTCAATTACAGGGTTCCATTATAACCAACACTGACAGGTACTGGTAAATTGATAATTCCAGCATTATGGTTTTCTTCAAAATGACTGTAATAATATAGTATAAAAAAATTTATCCCATATTTATTTTATTACCATACTTACAAATTTCTACTTCCAATGTATACTTACCATCAAATTTGGTATCTCATTGGTTCAAAATGTTGACAGTACATGTATTATGGAACAAACTATTAATTTTTCAACTTGTTAGCTCAATAGTCACATTTAGCTGGACCATATTTATGGATTAGCATCTAATTATGCTTTCAATTTTCATATACAGTAGCAATGTTGAGTATTTATTACTAAATACAGTACAATACAGTGGACCCCCGAGTTTCGTAAAAACTTCACTCCTGAAGTCTGCTCAAGTGCCATTACCGAACGAATTTACCCCCTTAAGAAAAAATGTCACGTAGGTTAGTCTATGTCAGACCCCCAAAAATACTTTTCCACAAGCACTTACAATATTATACTTACATAAATGTACGATTTCCGGGGTTTACGAAACTCGGGGGTCCACTGTATATGAAAATTATTCTTTTGAGAAAAATATTGCTTTATTAAAACCACATTTCATATTTATTATAAAGATTTCAGTGTATGTACAGTTCTAGACATGTACAGTATCTCATAATATTCTAAATAGAACAGATTTCTGCCTACTAGACTAATAGGTGTGATATGTACTCATTTCAGTAACATCAAATCCGGGACTGTCTCAGCTGTCACCATATTTAAATTTTGACCCTGCCTACCTACAAACAACTCAACCAGAATTTATTGCATTAGAAGGGGCTTCACAGAAGCGGGGACGTTTTGAACTTGCCTTCTCACAGATTGGAGGTTAGTTTAACTTTTTTTTTTTTTTTTTTTTTGCATATGTGCATGCTGTACATTGCACATTATCTGTAGTTACAGGAGCAGGGCTATACTTATGGTATACTGTATAACATTTTCATTGTTTATCATAATTGTTATTTTTCACAGGTTATAGCACATAATTAAAGTATGTATTTTAGCTCTACTACTATCATGAAATAATTTATCTTTACTGCTGTTGAAAAAAGCCTGTCCTAAAGTCTCTCCTAGTAATTTTTTTTTTTAACCAACTTTGGGATGGGTGATACATCTGTGACTAATCAGTTCAAAGATTGATTACGGGTTATGAGAGAGTTAAATGGTAGTGTGTGGGGCTGAGGTATAATCTTTATTATAATGAAAGTAATTTAAACTGATCACCTTTTTTAACACAGCCCTCTCCCACCAAGGTGCAGTGACCTGAAAAAAGAAATGTATTCACCATCACTCATTCAATAGCTGTCTTGCCAGAAGTGTGCAGACATCACAGTTCAGATTACCCCTCCGAATTGCATCATCGCCACCCCTTCAGAGTCCAGGCACTTATTTCCACCTCCATCTAACTAATGAATACAATACATGTATATTTATGTACAGTATTTGAGAATAGGTGTATGAACATATGGCTCTTTCAAGGATGTGATACATCACAGAATAGAGGAGGAAAAGAAAGTTGTGGGAATATTCCCCTCAAGGAAGGTTCCTTGATGCTGGTGAGGGGCTCTTGATCTAGGGAATTGGATCTGTGCTCCAGTTCCCTGAATTGAGCCTGAATACCTTCCATCCCCCCTCCTACAGGCGCTGTATAATCCCTACGGGTTTAGCGTTCCCCATGATTAATAATAATGTGGGAATATTTATAGTTAGCGGAAATGGGAGTTCATCAGTTGCAGTATTGAGATTTTATAAGAGTAGATTCAATCATTAAGTATAACTTGTGAATATTGTGGCAGCGAGAAGGTTGAAGCCATGGAATTTCTTGACTGAGATCATTGTGGTGTGAATATTATGCCACATGAAAGGTGGTTTGATGTAGAAAGAATTTGGCAAGCTATTGTAGATTCACGAAGGGCATGTAAATCTTGGGGTGGATGAAAAGTAGTCCTAAATAGACATTGTTGAAAGAATTGGAGGAAGGATGTAAATGGGTTGGTGATAGAGCTTGATCATTAACAATTATGTTCAGATGTGTAAGACTTGAGTGAGAGGAGAGGGGCCTGTGGGATTGACATGCTTTTTGAAATTGAGGAGGATTATCTCTGAAGGTATTTTGGAAAAGTGACAAACTGGATGTAATTTTTGGAATTTGAAAATTTGAGAATAAGGGGGTGGTGGTCTAACATTTATGAAGAGTCAGCTAGAGTGACTGACTATGAATGTTTCTTCTTTGGATCACCCAGCTTATGTGGAAAAGTCAGAGCCAAAACAAAGTTTCTAACTAAATATTTTCCAAAACCCCTTGTAAAAGGCTTTGAGAGAGAGGGGAAGATATTACTGCAATGCTGTCTATTCATTTAAAGCTGATTCAGTTTTGAAGCAACATCCATACCTCAAATTGTATAGATTTTATAAACCTGCACAGCAGGGTTATTATGGCATGACTGTTGGCTGTCTGTTACTCTGGTTTCTAATTCCACTTTCATTTGCATACCTATAGGCTTCAAACTGTTTTCAAGAGTGAACCTGACAAGTTCCTCTAAATTATTACTGATCAACCAGGCTGTGGTGCATATGTTGTACAGACTGTAGTGAATATCAGTAGCTCAAGATCAGGCTGTTGTGTTAATGGTCTTGCAGTCATCAGGTAGACAAATATAATTTTCTTAATGTTCATTTCATTTATTTAACCAAAGGAAGCTTACCTGGAGAGGGTTTCGGGGGTCAACGCCCCCACGGCTCAGTCTGAGACCAGGCCTCATGGTGGATCAGGGTCTGATCAACCAGGCTGTTACTGCTGGCCACACGCAAACTGACATACGAAGCACAGCCCAGTTGGTCAGGTACTGACTTTAGGTGCCTGTCCAGTGCCTTCTTGAAGACAGCCAGGGGTCTATTGGTAATCCCCCTTATGTATGCTAAGTGCTTAGTACAGTAGCTTGTATGAGATCTCAGGATTTAATAGTTTTGTATGAAAAAGGTTATTGCTCATGGTAAATATTCATGAAAAGCAGGATACTTAAAATTTGTTTGCTGTATTTCTCATTTAATATTGCATATTTTGCAGTTAGTAATATTTTGATACAGTGGACCCCCGAGTAACGAGCAAAATTCATTCCAGAAGCCTGCTCAAGTGCCATTACCGAACGAATTTACTCCCTTAAGAAATAATGTTATGTAGGTTAGTCCATTTCAGACTCCCAAAAATACACTTAAAATATTATACTTACATAATTGTACGATTTCCGGGGTGCTCGTTACTCGGGGGTCCACTGTATATGTATTGCAGATTTATAGCCATTGTATTTTACTAACAAGCTGTTGGAGTGTAAGCAGGGTAATATTTTTTGAAGGGATTCAGGGAAACTGGTTAGCCGGACTTGAGTCCTGGAGGTGGGAAGTACAATGCCTGCACTTAGAGAGGTTTAGGATGTTGGCTGTTTGGAGTGACATGTAAACTGTCATATCGGGGCAATATTGTGTGAATGATGGCGATAGTGTTGAATGATGGTAAGTTTTTTCTTTTTTAGGTTACCCTGTCTTGGGAGATGGCCATCGTATTAAATGTTTAAAAAAATTTTTTTTTTTTTTTGCTAATGAAGTATGGTTCTCTCTCAAAGGAGTAACACTATACAGCTCCTGTGATATCGATATTGTACACAAATAACCCGCACATAGGAGAGAGGAGCTTACAATGATGTTTCGATCCGATTTGGACAATTGTAAATTGTGCCTTTTTGTTATCTATGTATATATTGATATTATGGTTTCCAATGCATCATTTTGCTTTAAGGATCATGCTTGCTTGGAGCCGGTCTTGGTGGAGCACAAGGGCTGTATGGGGGCATCCAGGAGACAGCTTTGGCAGGTCACACAGGCAAAATCAGACGCACACAGTAAGTTCCGAGAGAAATCTAATAAGAATTTGCTTAGGCTGGTTGGTCTCTGCTGAAATGATAAGCAGTTAAAGTATGTAGTTTAAAAGTTATAAACTTAGTAACGTAGTACACTACGTTACTAAATTACAGATTTAACAGATTTTGGATGTACTAATGAACACCTGTTGTCCAGACAAAGTATGGAAACGATAGACAAAATTTATTAAATCCCGAATTGCCCATTATTGTTATGGTCTACTGGGTAAATTAATTGTAGATCTTACAAAATTAATTAAATCAAGAATCCTCAATTGTTACATCTTGGAAAAACAACCTCATCATTTGGATTTAGCAAACACTGGTCATTACTGGACACCCTCTCCTTCCAAGAATCTATTAATTCAAGGTTTCACTGTACTTTAGCAGTGCTGTATAACCCTGGTGGGTTTAGCACTTAGTTTTGATTATAATGATAATTCACTGTACTTTAAATGGCATGATTATATATTCATATTAAGGAGATGCCCAGTGGTGGTACCATTTTTGTTTTAAATTTCTGAGACGATTTCTTCACATTGACTTGAAGTCAAAATAGATAAACCTTTATCTGATTATATATTATCACCAACCAAACAGCTTTTGTTGGAAAAAAATATACAGTGGTACCCCGACTTACGATATTTTTTCATTCCAGAATGCTGTTCAAGTGCCATTACCAAACGAATTTATCTCCATAAGAAATGATGTAAAATAGACTAGTCCTTTTAGACCCCCAAAATTACACTTACAAAAGCATTTAAAAAAATGAACTTACATAAAAGGGTGAGTTTGGGGACCATCGTAAGTCGGGGTACCACTGTACTTATTCAAAAGCAACAAGAAACAATCACAAGGTATTATTTTCTCAAAAGATTGATACTGTAAATATTATTTAGCAATGGATCAGTAAAACAGAATCAGGTACTAGTTAGTTCATTTTTTTATGTGCAAGACACTATTTCTTCTTTCATTAATATTTTTAAATTGGTAAACCTTTGATAAAGGTATTGCTGTATTAGCTACAAAATATTAATACATATATATAGTATTATGTATTTTTCATACCAATGATCCATCAACTATGACTCAACTCTTCAAGGTAGGTAGGTGCTGGTGAAGGGCTCTTGATCCAGGGACTTGGGCGAGATCTCCATTTCCTTGGATCAGATCTAATTGCCTCCCATTCCTTAGGCAGTGCATGGCCCATTCCTGTTCAGTTCTTCCCCATAAAAGTAATATAATCTTTCCTCATCGATACTAATATTCTCCAGAATTTATGGGTGTTTTATAAAAAATATGAAATCTAGTCAAGAATCCAGTCCCGGTTATCAGCATACTTTAGCATCGAACTTGTTTGGACTCCACACAGGACACTCTTGTTTAGCTTCACTGCGATCCATTAGATCACTGGCAGTGCCAACTGCAATTGTGATCATATAGTTTATCAGAATAAATTTTTGGACCCAGTTCCTGGTATCTGTATATGCTACTGAAAGATTGGCTAGTTATGGGTAATTAACAGACTATGGGGCAGTGGTCCTGTGAACAAGTTTGTATTATTATTATAATCAAAAGAAGAACAAGTTTGTAGCTTGTGAATACTTTAGTAGAATATTCTCACTAGAGGCTAATGTCACCTATCTGTATTTTGTATTAATGAAATTTATTTGGGATTTTGTTATTGAAAGTGTTCTTTAAGAAATTTACAAAAGTTCACACTAATCTATGAATGGTCTGAGACCATCGTTATGTTTATGGACAATGTGGTTTTTCAGATATTCAGATGAAAAAAAGTTCAGAATTACTATATTTAAAATTTGTGTGACAAAGTCTGATGGGTATATCTAAGCTTGTCTTACATCTACTCTTTTTATTCATACAGTTGTTGACCTTTATTTCAGAGCTAATACTGTATACTGGTTTAGCGCTTCTATTTGATTATAATAATAATAATACTGTATACCTTTGTGTTTCAGAGGCCGTATATCTTGAGATGTTGCTCAAACTTCGTTAATATTGACTTTGATAAGTGTGTTCATTAAAAAAAATTTGGCCATAGGAAACCCACTGAGCTCATTTACTGTGAAATCCTATGGTTTTCATTTTGAGTCGTTCATCAAGCCAAAACAAAATAATCACTGCCAGTAATAACATTAAATAATATAAAGTTTCCATGACACTTCTCAAAACTGGCAAATAGCCTGATAAAAGCTTACTTATGTATGTTCATATTTATGACACTGTATTTACATGGTATAGTGAGGTTTTGTACTGAAGGCTTCTTGCCCTTCAAGGGAGGTTCCTTGATGCTGGTGAGGGGCTCTTGATCTAGGGAATTGAATCTATGCTCCAGTTCCCTGAATTGAGCCTGAATACCTACCATCCCCCCCCCCACATGCGCTCTATAATCTTACGGGTTTAGTGCTCCCTCATGATTATTATAATGAAGGCTTCTTAATATAACTGATACTGTATATTCAGCTTTGTACATTTGAAGGATTTTCAGGATTTAATATTACTAGTTTTGTATAAGCTTTGATGCTAAAATTTGTAACTATTTCTCGTGTAAGTAGTTTCATGAATCCAGAAATTGCTAATGAAATTTTTTTGTATTTGCAGGTTGCTAAATTATCTGATGAAGCGTGGATCTGCCTCTGCTAATACTCTTGGAGTTATTGCATTTATGTACTCTGGCTTGGGATGCCTCTTGTACTATGCCCGTGGCAGCCATGAGGATGAAATAAACACTGTGGGGGCTGCAACCATGACAGGACTCCTCTATAAATCAACTGCTGGCATGAGAAAATGTGCCATGGGAGGACTAATTGGACTAGGCATATCTGCTGCATACATTGCCTTTTCATCACGGGACAAACTGAAGGATCAATATACACATAGATTTTAATAGGTAATGCTTTAGTTTCCAGCTGAATATGAAAATTTGTGCTTTGACTTTAAATGAATCAGTATCAGTAAGGAATGACAAAACCAAACATGAAAATATTGTAAATGTAAAGTAAAAAATTATCAACAAATGTTATCTTTCCCATAATGTATACGTATCTTGCGTGAAATATAACAATAACATCATAATTATATGTACATGTCTTTCATTTTGCTCTATATTTGAGGCTGATCTTCACTTTATTTTATGCCTTGTGTAGCAAAGCACACTACTTAAAATAAGGCAAAAAAAAAAAAATTTCCTCATTTATCCAAAGGAAGTTAATTTTTTAAAAAATAAGTTTTCTCTGTTAAAGTTGCTGAAGCATACATTTGAAGATGGATAATTTCTCAAAGAAAGGTTTACTACTCATAAATAATGTGAAGGGTTTAACACAAGAACATTTACCATGAGTTCTATCAGTCATGTAGTGAACATCTTTTGGCAGTGTGTGTAGTGAAACTCGGGTGACGACAAAGATCAAAATTACGTACTGTGAAGATGCAGAGTAAATTTGCTTGTTGTGGTCTTCAGATAACCATGGGTAATCTTTTGTGGACTAAACTTCAGAAAAGTATTATGTATTTAGGAATATTAGAGAATTATCTTAGGCTATTTTCTTGAATTATGTATTATTTCTGTAAATAATGACAAGAACTTTTTATATACAAATACGTAATGTAATAAAAAAATAGTAAAACACATTTTATTTTATTGAAATCTAGCACCATGAATTTCTAAAGTTGCTTGATAAAGAAGTTTATCTAGGCATTTATGTAACTGTTGTATGTTTTCCAAATTTAAAACTGAACTAGAGCACATTGGGAAAAGGGGCTCATATATAGATACATTCAAATATTTTGACTGCATTGGATAAACCCTTTAAGAGAGGTGCCTTAGTACCCTTTGCTCTTGATCAAGAAATTGGAGCTACCCTTCCCTTTGGATCAAACCTGATGGCTTCACATTCCTCAGGCACTGTATGACATTTACAGGTTTAGTGCTTCCCAATAAATATTGTAATCCATGGGATAAAACTAGTCTTAAGTGCTTAAAAAAAAATGTTTTGCATTACCTAGAAAACCCTGAACCAAATGCAGGAAAAGCCGAGTAACTAAAGTATGTACAGTGCACGCAAAAATATCTTTGCATGTCCAATGCAAAAAAAATTATACAATTTTGATGCATACATTTCACTCGTGTTTCCGCCATAGGAAAAGTATGTGACGTGTACTGGAGCTCGTCTTGCTCCATTGTTCCCCACCATGCCACGTTTCAGTGCTCTGCCAGAGCTCAGTGAAGAAGGAGGCTTGCTACATTGTTCCTCAGTGCCCCTTTTTTTTCACTTGACCACACAATATCTCCGCTCCAAGTGGTCAGAATGGGTCAAACTAAATTTTCAATTGCAGAGAAGACCCGTGCACTCACCCTATTAGAGCAAGACACGTCTGTGATACGCGTAGCCGCAGACCCGAAGGTGACAAGGATGGCACTTGACAACCTCAAGAAAGCAGCTGCCTCACTCCCACCTGGCTTTTCTTCTGCGGCTGTTATGGCAGGATCTGATAACACTTCCCTCTTCAGGATCTTGTCTGTGCGAAGAGAAGTCTAACAGCCACAGACCTCAAGAAAAAGCCAGGTGGGAGTGAGGCAGCTGCTTTCTTGAGGTTGTAAATTGCCATCCATCCTCATATAGCATGGCAAAGTTCATGGTCAAGTGAAAAAAGAGGCACTGAGGAACAACGTAGCAAGTCTCCTTCCTCATCGAGCTCTGGCAGAGCACTAAAGCGTGTCATAGTGGGAAACAATGGAGCAAGATGGGCTCCAGTACACTACGTCATCACACCTTACCTATGGCGGAAACGCGAGTGAAATGTACGCACCAAAATTTTGTGTATGATTTTTTTGCGGGCAATGTACAGTGTATATAAAATGTCTCCTGGTGAAAAAATTAATGGAAAAACTTTAAAAATATTGCTTGGAAGACTGCAAAAAAAAAAAAAAAAAAAAAGGAGCCTATAGAGATTTAGCAGACTAAAATTAAGTGGAAGAAATGCATAATGAAAAAAAAAGGCAGTCTTTCTCTACTTGTCTGAGACAGCAATGCTTAATTCCTCGGGCTGTATGACCCTTATGAGTTAAATACTTCCCCATGAATATAATAAATGGCCCAAAAGTCTAGTATTTTTTGTGAATGTAATCTGATAGCTACCCAAACCCCCTTCCAATGCCAAAACTTAAATTTTAGTGAACTTACAGATGATTTCAGCACTTTTTCCTCTTCCCTACTGAGAGTATTTGCATCTGTAACCAAAACTCGAGGTGTGCAAATTATCAATATAATGCCTACATTTACTGGAGTGTGAGCAGGGTAATATTTTGTGAAGGGATTCAGGGAAACCGGTTAGCCATACTTGAGTCCTGGAAATGGGAAGTACAATGCGTGCACTTTAAAGGAGGGGTTTGGGATGTTGGCAGTTTGGAGGGACAAGTGTCATATCCGAGTGCCTCTACAAAGATAGTGATTATGTATGAGTGATAGCAAAAGTTTTGAATTATGAAAGTTTCTTCTTTCTTTTTGGGTCACCCTGCCTTGGTGGGAAACAGCCGACATGTTAAAAAAACAAATCTGGAGATAAAGCATTAAGAGTTAAATGATACAAACCTTGTAAGTAACTGAAATATTGGTGATTATCAGAATTTGCTGAATAAATATATTTTAAATGCTGTAATTCTATTTCCCTGGATGCTATGTGATCCCTTCAGGTTTAGGACTTTCCCCCTTATTGAAAAATAAATAAATGTAATTACTATATCCTCGGAAACATCTATGCACTATTTACAACACGGCAAATGTGTGGTGTGAATATTATGCAGAAAAATTAGTTTGGAGGTTAGGTGTGGAATCACCAAGAGTATTATTCAGAGGACTGAAGAGGGGTTGTTAAGGTGGTTTAGACATTTAGAGTAATATATGATGACTGGACATATAAATCTGTGGTGGAGCGAAGGAGGACCAGGGGCCATTCTAGGAAAGGTTGGAGTGAGGAGCCTAGACCTGAACCAGGGCCTCCAAGAGATTTTGCAAGGCAGAACAAGACTGCTTTGGGGCCCCTTGGGGCAGGCTGAGGCACCCAGTCTAAGTGAAATTTATATAATTATTTTTCTAAATAAACTAAAAACAGTTAAAAATACCCAAAAAAATCAAATGAAAAAATCAAAGTAAAATGTCTTTGGCTATGGGGCCCCTTCAGAGATTCACAGTTGGGCCCCGGACCAGTTTACCGCTGAACCCCCTCTCACAGGCCCTCTCCTGAACCCCATAGTAGGCATGGCCTTGGGGAAAAACAGCCTTGTCTTATGTCCCCTATTTTCCTGACTACGCCCCAGGGAAGCAACAGAAAGCAGATATATCAACGGTACCAGAAGAAAGCAGATATATCAACGGTACCAGAAGGAAGATATATCAACGGTACCAAAATAAAGCAGATATGTACATCAACGGTAGCAACAAAGTAGACATATCAGTGGTAGCAACATACATGATAAGTAACGGAACAAGTGAGAGTAACTATAAAGACAGTACGTATAGTACAATTTTTTTTGTTTTTTTGTATTAACACATCGGCCGATTCCCACTAAGGTAGGGTGGCCCGAAAAAGAAAAACTTTCGTCATCATTCACTCCATCACTGTCTTGCCAGAGGGGTGCTTTACACTACAGTTATAAAACTGCATACATTAACACCCCTCCTTCAGAGTGCAGACACTGTACTTCCCATCTCCAGGACTCAAGTCCGGCCTGCCGGTTTCCCTGAATCCCTTCATAAATGTTACTTTGCTCACACTCCAACAGCACGTCAAGTATTAAAAACCATTTGTCTCCACTCCTATCAAATACGCACACGCATGCTTGCTGGAAATCCAAGTCCCTTGCACACAAAACCTCTTTTACCCCCTCCCTCCAACCTTTCCTAGGCCGACCCCTACCCCGCCTTCCCTCCACTACAGATTTATACACTCGAGGTCATTCTGTTTCGTTCCAGTCTCTACATGTCCGAACCACCTCAACAACCCCTCCTCAGCCCTCTGGATAATAGATTTGGTAATCCCGCACCTCCTCCTAATTTCCAAACTCCGAATTCTCTGCATTATATTCACACCACACATTGACCTCAGACATGACATCTCCACTGCCTCCAGCCTTCTCCTCATTGTGACATTCATCACCCATGCTTCACACCCATATAAGAGTGTTGGTATAACTATACTCTCATACATTCCCCTCTTAACTTCCATGGACAAAGTTCTTTGTCTCCACAGACTCCGAAGTGCACCACTCACCCTTTTCCCCTCATCAATTCTATGTTTCACCTCACCCTTCATAGACCCATCTGCTGACAAATATAAACTTAGTACAAATATAAACTTAATTTTTAAAAAGAGTGGATCGGTAAGCCAGTGGAAGGCCTCAGTCAAATGACCAAAAGCTCCAGTGGAGGGGTGGGATCATAGGACTAAGACCCGCATTAGGAAACAATTGTCCTGTTTCCTGACGAATCTTACCTAACGTTATTAGAGGGTATTATGGAAAAAAGGAAGACAGAGAGGATTTGATTTTGCCACCGAAGTGGCTAGTTTATTGTGCACCCCATCCACCACTTTCTTGTGCCCTCCCCTGTCTGCCTGCCTATAAATACCCCTTCCTCCTGTCCTTCGTGTTAGTGTGACTTTGTAAATGGTCCAAGTCGGACCGAAACGTCGTCGTAAGCTCCTCTCCTTTTATATGTGCGGGTTGTGTGTGTATATCCATCCTGTGGACGGTAGCGCAAGAGCATATGGATACACAAAAGGCCTAGGCACTAGGCCCCAAAAGGGTTAACAATTGTACATTTGGATTTATATCTACAGTTCTTATCTGTTACAAGCAATTTTAGGAAATTTGCTTAGTATAACTGGTATCTTATTTTCATTAATAAGATATCTTGACATGTCACATAGGTTATTATACTGTCTATCTCTATATTCCTCAATAAGTGGACAATTAAGCACATAGTGTTCAAGACAGTGACCATATGCCTGATCACATAATTTGCATTTAGTTTGATCATCATCTGTGTGTCTCCCAAACTGCCAGAAGTACTTGTAGCCAAGCCTAAGCCTGGCCACTACAACATCAGTCAGTCTGTTCACATTGCAAGTTGCTCCATAAATATGCTTATATATGTTCATGTTATCATAGTGGGTTATAGATCTACTCAGGCTTATAACTGCATTTCTATAGCAATCATTTTCATTATTTACTTCTCTCCTAATATTATTCCTAATGCTACACAGATATACCAGTTATATTCTACATTCTCTTTCAGGGTACTCTTCTTGGCTAACATATGAACTTTATCATGAAGGAGTAATCCAATGTGTGATGGAATCCATAGCAATTGTACATTAATTCCTTTGTCCCGGATTTTTGAGTATCTATACCTGGCTTCTCCAATGAGCATGCTGTTAGAGTCATTATATGAGTCAAGAGCCTTCAATGATGACATAGAATCAGTAATGATGATAGAGTCAAGCTCAGTGTCATAAGTTAGCTTTAGTGCCATTAGGATTGCAAACAATTCAGTTTGCAGTGTAGACGCCCAGTTGTTAATTCTTATGCCTAGTTAAAAAAATTTATTATTGTTCTTAACGAGGGAGGTGGCAACCAGAGCAGATGCAGCCCTGCCAGAAGACTCCTGTTTAGATCCATCAGTGTATATAACTTGTGATAACTTATTACTACCAGCTAGGCGAGAAATTTCTTCTTGAGCAGTTGCTTTAACAAGTTATTTAAGTTAGGGATTACTAGCAATGAGCTTCTTGGGAGGGACTTGCAGGTATGTGATATTAAATGAACACATCTTCCATGGAGGGGTGAAAGGCTCTTGTTGCCTACAGTGATACAATTCATGCAGGTTGTAAAACTTAATGTAATTGCATGTTTTCACAATCCATTTAGATCTGTGAGTATTTACTTCTAGACATTTAGTAAGATTCATTGTGACAGTGTCTGGTTCATTTCTTAACATTCTAATACCAAGTACAGTGTTAATTTCAACAATCCTATCACTGATACTAGTAATACCAAGCTCCTTCCTCATATTAAGAACCTTTGTAGATTTGGGACAGCCAAGAATAATTCTGAGAGCTTCATTTTGCATTAACTCCAAGGGTCGGAGAGAACTTTCTCTAGCTAATATGAACATGGGAGCAGCATAATCAATTAAGGACCTAATATAGGCTATGTACATCATTCTCACGATTCTCACATTAGCACCATAGTTGGGGTTGTAGCCAGCAACAGCTTTATGAGCATTTAGTCTATCTTTGCATTTTTTATTCAGTTGTGGTATAGTGGATTTGTTAAAGGGTACATCTACACCAAGATATCTGTAAGTTTTAACGTAGCTAATGTTTTCACCCTGCAAATAGATGGGTGGGGGATGTCGTTTGCTTGTTAATATCTTTGTTTTAGAGAAAGATATTACGAGGCCTAGTCGATTACAAATTGCTTGAACTTCATTAAGAACGGTACTCATCTTTTTATGCCCTGTTGTATGGATCATGATGTCATCAGCATAGCTTATAGCCATATGTTTAGGTGAGGCAGGTAGAGCATTTAGGAGAGCATTAATCAGAATATTAAATAGCATGGGACTGAGGACAGAAGGGACGAAATCATTATCACGACCAGTTTTCTGTAGGTGCTACATATTTTTTAACTGTATATAGCAGCCAACCTGGCATACTTGTGGCTATGTTCCGCCAGTTCAGTATACCAGTCTGTGCATTACTCCAGATGGCAGCTGTTACATAACAATTATTACTGTTACCTTGACGTAACACATTATGGCCAACTTCTCACTAAACACGAACACAAATTGTGCCATTAAGGTACCATTACTCATTTCAGTACGACTTTTTTATAGTTAGTATTGTGTAAGAAAACTGTTATATTCTCTCCCAATATACACAAGACATATAAACCAATGGTAAAGGGCTCACCTCACTACCAAAGGGACCCAGGTTCGACTCCCGGGCGGAGAGAGACGAATAGGCAAATTTCCTCATACCTGTTGTTCTTGTTCACCTGGCAGTAAATAGGTACCTTGGTGTTGGCCGACTATTGTGGGTGGCTTCTTGTTGAGCTTTGAACTGAGCTGAGGTAGAATAACAGCTCTTGGGCTTTAAATGAGCTGAGGTAGGATAACAGTTTTTAGTTGAACGGTGTAAAAAGAAAACAGGACATTCTCACACACTCAAGAGGAAGGGGAAGAGACTGGAAAGAAATACTGGTTTGCTAATTCGCACTGAAAAATAATTTTCATTATTTTAATTTTAAATAGATAAATACCCAATTAAAAATGCATTATAAATCTGGGAAAATATGTTCTCAGCATCAGTGTATATTTTTTTCCTTGCATGACTAAGGTCACTGCTGAATACGAATTAGTTTTGAGGTAAAACATGGAATTACTGAGATGCGAGGTGTCAGCTGCTGCCAGAGTGAAGCAAGATGGCAGAGCGAGTTATCTTTGTGTGTACTCACCTATTTGTGGTTGCAGGGGTCGATTCATAGCTCCTGGCCCCGCCTCTTCACTGATTGCTACTAGGTCCTCTCTCTCCCTGCTCCATGAGCTTTATCAAACCTCGTCTTAAAACTATGTATGGTTCCTGCCTCCACTACGTCGCTTTCTAGGCTATTCCACTTCCTGACAACTCTATGACTGAAGAAATACTTCCCAACATCCCTTTGACTCATAGGAGTCTTCAACTTCCAATTGTGACCCCTTGTTTCTGTGTCCCCTCTCTGGAACATCTTGTCTCTGTCCACCTTATCTATTCCTCGCAGTATTTTATATGTCGTTATCATGTCTCCCGATTTCCCTTAACCTTTCTTCGTAGGACAATCCCCTTAGCTCTGGGACTAGTCTTGTTGCAAACCTTTGCACTTTCTCTAATTTCTTGACGTGCTTGACCAGGTGTGGGTTCCAAACTGGTGCTGCATACTCCAGTATGGGCCTGACGTATATGGTGTACAGAGTCTTAAATGATTCCTTAGTGAGGTATTGGAGCGCTATTCTTAGGTTTGCCAGCCGCCCGTATGCTGCAGCAGTTATCTGATTGATGTGTGCCTCAGGAGATGTGCTCGGTATTATACTCACCCCAAGATCTTTTTCCTTGAGTGAGGTTTGCAGTCTTTGGCCACCTAGACTATACTCTGTCTGCGGTCTTCTTTGCCCTTTCTCGATCTTCATGACTTTACATTTGGCAGGGTTAAATTCAAGGAGCCAGTTACTGGACCAGGCTTGTAGCCTGTCCAGGTCTCTTTGTAGTCCTGCCTGATCCTCGACTGATTTAATTCTCTCATTAACTTCACATCATCTGCAAACAGGGACACTTCTGAGTCTATCCCTTCCGTTATGTCATTCACATATACCAAAAACAGTACAGGTCCTAGGACTGACCCTTGTGGAACCCCACTCGTCACAGGTGCCCACTTTGACACCTCGTCACGTACCATGACTCGTTGTTGCCTCCCTGTCAGATATTCTCTGATCAATTGCAGTGCCTTTCCTGTTACGTGTGCCTGATCCTCTAGCTTTTGCATTAACCTCTTGTGAGGAACTGTGTCGAACGCCTTCTTGCAGTCCAAGAAAATGCAGTCTATCCACCCCTCTCTCTCGTGTCTTACTTCTGTTACCTTGTCATAAAACTCCAGTAGGTTTGTGACACAGGATTTTCCTTCCCTGAAACCGTGCTGGTTGTCGTTTATACGCTTGTGTCTTTCTAGGTGCTCCACCACTCTCCTCCTGATGATCTTCTCCATGACTTTGCATACTATACACGTCAGTGACACAGGTCTGTAGTTTAATGCCTCGTGTCTGTCTCCTTTCTTAAAAATTGGGACTACATTTGCCATCTTCCACGCCTCAGGTAGTTGCCCAGTTTCAATGGATGTGTTGAAGATTTGTGTAAGTGGCACACACAACATCTCTGCTCCCTCTCTAAGGACCCACGGAGAAATGTCCGGTCCCACCGCTTTTGAGGTATCGAGTTCACATAGCAGCTTCTTCACTTCCTCCTCGGTTGTGTGTATTTCATCCAGCACTTGTTGGTATACCTCCCTATTCTGAATTCCTGGAGTCCTTCCTATCTCCTCTGTAAATACTTCTTTAAATCTCATGTTGAGCTCCTCACATACCTCTTGGTCGTTTCTTGTGAACTCCCCACCTTCCTTCCTCAGCCTGATTACCTGGTCCTTGACTGTTGTTTTCCTCCTGATGTGGCTATACAACAGCTTCGGGTCAGACTTGACTTTTGATGCTATATCATTTTCATATTGTCGCTGAGCCTCCCTTCTTACCTGTGCATATTCGTTTCTGGCTCTTCGTCTAATCTCTTTATTTTCCTGGGTCCTTTGTCTTCTGTACTTTTTCCATTCTCTATTACACTTAGATTTTGCCTCCCTACACCTCTGGGTGAACCAAGGACTCGTTCTGGTCTTCCCATTACTTCTGTTTCCCTTGGAGACAAACCTCTCCTCTGCCTCTTTGCATTTGGTTGTCACATATTCCATCATTTCTTTTACTGGTTTTCCTGCCAATTCTCTCTCCCACTGAACGTCTTGTAGGAAGTTCCTCATGCCTGTGTAGTCCCCCCCTTTTGTAGTTTCGTTTCTCCCTTCCTATTCCTGCTCCCCTCTCCACTTGTAGCTCAACTATATAATCAAAACACAGAACCAAATGATCACTAGCTCCAAGGGGCTCCAAGGTGTTCAGCTGTCCATACTGTTGTTTCCCTCTTCTCCTCCTCCAGGGTATTCTCTGTCCTGTAGCTGGATTGCTACAGGACACTGAGGTCCGGGGGTCGATCCCCGGTACGGTTGGAAACATTAGGACGTGTTTACTTAAGATACCTGCTGTCCAGTGTTCACCTATCAGTAAAATGCGTACCTGGGTGTTAGTCGACTGGTGTGGGTTGTATCCTGGGACAAAATTGACGTAATTTGCTCGAAATGCTCTGCATAATAGATATGGCTTTCTATATAGTATGTCATTGGTGTCAGCTAGACCTGTATACCTTGTACTTGTAGAAATAAATATTATTATTATTCTCCTCTAGGATTTGTAGGTTCAGTGCTTCACTTTTATTATAATCTCATCTGGGATATTCTCCTTGTTCACCTCTATAAATAATTCATGAACTTCGCTCTAACTTCCACTGGGAAAATCAATGGAATTGTGGACAACTTTTCAGAATGGCAGTAAAATTTAAAGGCAATGCAATGAGATATTTAAATACATTTTCCTTAGATAACAAAGATAATAATGATGATGACAATGATGATGATAATTATGGAATTATGACGATAGTAATCATGACTGATGATGTTGCTTTCTGATGCAACATCAGCAGCAGCAGCAGCAGCAACAGCAGCACCAGTAGCAGCAGCAGCACCAGTAGCAGTAGCTACACGAGAAGCTGCAGCAGCAGAAATAGCAACTGCATCAGCAGCAGAAATAGCAGCAGTTGCAGCAGAAGCAGCAATAGCTGCAGCAGCAGCAGCAGCAATAGCTGCAGCAGAAGCAGCAATAGCTGCAGCAGCAGCAGCAGCAGAAGCAGCAATAGCTGCAGCAGCAACAGCAGCAGAAGCAGCAATAGCTGCAAAAGCAGCAGAAACAGCAATAACTGCAGCAAGGACCCCAATGGAAATAAGTCACTTTGACTTTTTTGGGTTATCCCAGGTTCTCTACACATATGCTGCTATGTATGATAATCTATGTAAATGTATTTGTGTATACCTGAACAAACTTACTTAGCAACAGAATCAGTAGTAACAGCTGCTGCAGAAGCAGCAGAAAAACTCAGCAGGACGCAGACAACAACAGAAACATCGGACAGCAATAAGCCAACCATGATGTCCAGCTCTCTTTTTCCCTCCCAGCTCGCTCTCCCTCCTTCCATCTCCAAGCCTAACTCACCTCCCAGCTCGCTCTCCCTCCTTCCATCTCCAAGCCTAACTCCCCTCCCAGCTCGCTCTCCCTCCTTCCATCTCCAAGCCTAACTCACCTCTCAGCTCGCTCTCCCTCCTTCCATCTCCAAGCCTAACTCCCCTCCCAGCTCGCTCTCCCTCCTTCCATCTCCAAGCCTAACTCACCTCCCAGCTCGCTCTCCCTCCTCCCATCTCCAAGCCTAACTCCCTCCCAGCTTGCTCTCCCTCCTCTAATCTCCAAGCCTAACTCCCTCCCAGCTCGCTCTCCCTCCTCTAATCTCCAAGCCTAACTCACCTCCCAGCTCGCTCTCCCTCCTCCCATCTCCAAGCCTAACTCCCTCCCAGCTCGCTCTCCCTCCTCCCATCTCCAAGCCTAACTCCCTCCCAGCTCGCTCTCCCTCCTCTCATCTCCAAGCCTAACTCACCTCCCAGCTCGCTCTCCCTCCTCCCATCTCCAAGCCTAACTCACCTCCCAGCTCGCTCTCCCTCCTCTAATCTCCAAGCCTAACTCACCTCCCAGCTCGCTCTCCCTCCTCCCATCTCCAAGCCTAACTCCCCTCCCAGCTCGCTCTCCCTCCTTCCATCTCCAAGCCTAACTCACCTCCCAGCTCGCTCTCCCTCCTCTAATCTCCAAGCCTAACTCACCTCCCAGCTCGCTCTCCCTCCTCCCATCTCCAAGCCTAACTCCCCTCCCAGCTCGCTCTCCCTCCTCCCATCTCCAAGCCTAACTCCCTCCCAGCTCGCTCTCCCTCCTCCCATCTCCAAGCCTAACTCCCTCCCAGCTCGCTCTCCCTCCTCCCATCTCCAAGCCTAACTCACCTCCCAGCTCGCTCTCCCTCCTCCCATCTCCAAGCCTAATCCCCTCCCAGCTCGCTCTCCCTCCTCCCATCTCCAAGCCTAACTCCCCTCCCAGCTCGCTCTCCCTCCTCCCATCTCCAAGCCTAACTCACCTCCCAGCTCGCTCTCCCTCCTCCCATCTCCAAGCCTAACTCCCCTCCCAGCTCGCTCTCCCTCCTCCCATCTCCAAGCCTAACTCACCTCCCAGCTCGCTCTCCCTCCTCCCATCTCCAAGCCTAACTCGCCTCCCAGCTCGCTCTCCCTCCTCCCATCTCCAAGCCTAACTCACCTCCCAGCTCGCTCTCCCTCCTCCCATCTCCAAGCCTAACTCACCTCCCAGCTCGCTCTCCCTCCTCCCATCTCCAAGCCTAACTCCCCTCCCAGCTCGCTCTCCCTCCTCCCATCTCCAAGCCTAACTCCCTCCCAGCTCGCTCTCCCTCCTCCCATCTCCAAGCCTAACTCCCTCCCAGCTCGCTCTCCCTCCTCCCATCTCCAAGCCTAACTCACCTCCCAGCTCGCTCTCCCTCCTCCCATCTCCAAGCCTAACTCCCTCCCAGCTCGCTCTCCCTCCTCCCATCTCCAAGCCTAACTCCCCTCCCAGCTCGCTCTCCCTCCTCCCATCTCCAAGCCTAACTCACCTCCCAGCTCGCTCTCCCTCCTCCCATCTCCAAGCCTAACTCCCTCCCAGCTCGCTCTCCCTCCTCCCATCTCCAAGCCTAACTCCCTCCCAGCTCGCTCTCCCTCCTCCCATCTCCAAGCCTAACTCCCTCCCAGCTCGCTCTTCCTCCTCCCATCTCCAAGCCTAACTCACCTCCCAGCTCGCTCTTCCTCCTCCCATCTCCAAGCCTAACTCACCTCCCAGCTCGCTCTCCCTCCTCCCATCTCCAAGCCTAACTCCCCTCCCAGCTCGCTCTCCCTCCTCCCATCTCCAAGCCTAACTCACCTCCCAGCTCGCTCTCCCTCCTCTAATCTCCAAGCCTAACTCACCTCCCAGCTCGCTCTCCCTCCTCCAATCTCCAAGCCTAACTCACCTCCCAGCTCGCTCTCCCTCCTCCAATCTCCAAGCTTAACTCACCTCCCAGCTCGCTCTCCCTCCTTCCATCTCCAAGCCTAACTCACTCTTACCACACATGTTCATTTTCTCAAAAGTCAATAAAAAATGAACTAAAGAGTTTCTTATTTAAAGACTCTTTCTCTCTCTCTATCTCTCACACACACACATACACACACACACACACACACGCACACACACACACACACACACACACAAGAGAGAGAGAAGGGTGGGTTGACTGCATTTTCCTGGACTGCAGGAAGGCCTTCGACACAGTTCCTCATATGAGATTAGTAAAGAAGTTGGAAGACCAAGCGTGTATAACAGGAAGGGCACTGGAATGGATCAGGGAATACCTCACAGGGAGGCAACAACGGGTCATGGTGCGTGATGAGGTATCACAGTGGGCGCCGGTGACTGACCCGCAGGGGTCAGTCCTAGGACCAGTGCTATTCTTGGTATATGTGAATGCCATGACGGACGGGATAGACTCAGAAGTGTCTCTGTTCGCAGATGATGTGAAATTAATGAGGAGAATCACATCGGATGAGGACCAAGCAGGACTTCAAAGAGACCTGGACAAGCTCGACATCTGATCTAGCAACTGGCTTCTCGAATTTAACCCCACCAAATGCAAAGTCATGAGGATTGGAGAAGGGCAAAGAAGACCGCTGGCAGAGTACAGGCTAGGTGGACAAAGGCTACAAACCTCATCAAAGGAGAAAGACCTTGGGGTGAGTATAACGCCAAGCACGTCTCCGGAAGCACACATCAACCAGCTAACCGCGGCAGCATATGGGCGACTGGCAAACCTAAGATTAGCGTTCCGTTACCTTAACAAGGAATCGTACACTGTACACCGTGTACGTCAGGCCCATACTAGAGTATGCAGCACCAGTCTGGAACCCACACCTGGTCAAGCACGTCAAGAAATTAGAGACAGTGCAAAGGTTTGCGACAAGGCTAGTTCCACAACTCAGGGGAATGCCATATGAAGAAAGGTTGAGGGAAATAGGACTAACAACACTGGAGGACAGAAGGGTTAGAGGAGACATGATAACGACATACAAAATACTGCAGGGAATCGACAAGGTAGATAGTGACAGGATGTTCCAGAGAGGGAACACAGAAACAAGGGGACACAACTGGAAGCTGAAGACTCAGATGAGTCAAAGGGATGTTAGGAAGCATTTCTTCAGCCATACAGTAGTTAGGAAGTGGAATAGTCTAGCGAACGATATAGTGGAGGCGGGAACCATACATAGTTTTAAGACAAGGTATGATAAAGCTCATGGAGCAGGGAGAGCAGAGTAGCGGACAGCGAAGAGGCGGGTCCAGGAGCTGAGTCTCGACCCCTGCAACCACAATTAGGTGAGTACACACATACACATACACACACATGCACACACATATACACAGGAGAGCAGTCGTAGAGTCAGAAATGAATATGCACAAGTAAGAAGGGAGGCCCAACGGCAATACGAAAATGACATAGCAGAGAAAGCCAAATCTGACCCGAAGCTGTTGTACAATCACATCAGGAGGAAAACAACAGTCAAGGACCAGGTAATCAGGCTGAGGAAGGAAGGAGTGGAGATCACAAGAAATTACCGCGAAGTATGTGAGGAGCTCAACATAAGATTCAAAGAAGTGTTCACGGTGGAGACAGAAGGGATTCCATAAAGACGGAGAGGCGCGGTACACCATCAAGTGTTGGGCACAGTACATACAACCGAGGAAGAAGTGAAGAGGCTGCTAAGCGAGCTAGATACCTCAAAGGCGATAGGGCCGGATAACATCTCTCCATGGGTCCTGAGAGAGGAAGCAGAGGCGCTATACGTACCAATAACAACAATCTTCAACACATCTATCGAAACGGCGACTATCTGAGGTATGGAAGACAGCAAATGTAGTCCCAATTTTTAAAAAAGGAGACAGACAAGAAGCATTAAACTACAGACCAGTGTCACTAACATGTATAGTATGCAAAGTCATGGAGAAGATTATCAGAAGAGTGGTGGAGCACCTAGAAAGGAATAAGTTTATCAACGACAGCCAGCAAGGGTTCAGGGACAGGAAATCCTGTGTCACAAACCTACTGGAGTTCTATGACAGGGTGATAGCAGTAAGACAAGAGAGAGAGGGGTGGGTAGACTGCATTTTCTTGGACTGTAAGAAGGCGTTTGACACAGTTCCACACAAGAGATTAGTGCAAAAGCTAGAGGACCAGGCAGGGATAACAGGGAAGGCACTACAATGGATCAGGGAATACCTGTCAAGACAACAGCGAGTCATGGTGTGTGGCGAGGTGCTGCATATTGTAGTATGCAGCACCAGTTTGGAACCCACACCTAGCCAAGTATGTAAGGAAGCTAGAGAAAGTGCAAAAGTTTGCAACAAGACTAGTCCCGGAGCTAAGGGGTATGTCCTACGAGGAGAGGTTAAGGGAAATCGACCTGACGACACTGGAAGACAGTAGAGATAGGGGGGATATAATAACGACATATAAAATACTGAGAGGAATCGACAAGGTGGACAGAGACAGGATATTCCAAAGATGGGACACAGCAACAAGGGGTCACAGTTGGAAGTTGAAGACTCAGATTAACCACAGGGATGTTAGGAATAATTTTTTCAGTCACTGAGTCGTCAGGAAGTGGCATAGTCTGGGAAGTGATGTAGCGGAGGAAGGATCCATATATAGCTTTAAGAAAAGGTATGATAAAGCTCATGGAGCAAGAAGAGTGACCTAGTAGCAACCATTGAAGAGGCGGGGCCAGGAGCTGTGAATCGACCCCTGCAACCACAACTAGGTGAGTACACACACTTTTTTAAAAATGAAAGGAGCAATGAGATGGTGAAAGTTACAACACTATTTTATTGAGTGTGACGGTAAAATGACTGGTAGCAATAATGATGAGCATTGTTCCATGAACACAGCTGGCAACTCCATCTTCCACTCCAGTCAGTATGGGGACTTTCTATGGTATTCTGTATGATATTCAGTACAGTATTATGGTATTTGGTAATGATCTTCAGTATGGTATTCACTGTGGTAATTTTCAGGCCCCCATTATTTTATTTCTCTTAACACAAAATATTTCTATAGCTTCATATAAATATTTAGTGAATTCTATAATAAACTCCAGCCTCCGACATTCAATCAAATTACAGACCTACAAATATGAAAAAAAACATTCAAGTATTCGTTGAAAGAAGCGCATATGAACTCCATATCCATAGAGGAGGAATTAACCCACTTGCGTCCCTCAACAGATGTATAAGAAATGGAGATAGAGCGGTCACAACATTAAAAAAAAAAAAAAATGCGGTGGAGTGCAGACTCGAATGCTTGTTTTGGTTGGTTGCTCAAGTGGGTGAACGTAAATACTGTTCTTACAAATGCCATTCATCGCTCACTTTGCTCCCCCATATCTATTTACTAATCGTTCTGACAATTCTGAATAAGTGTGAAACTATTTTTTTTTTAAATGCGGACACTACTGCGTTTGTGTGAGAAGTGTTCTCTGCGAACTCTGTTCTAGTCTTCACGTAGGGAGGATAAAAAGTCGTGTGGGTAAAAACGATGAGTTATGAAATGGAACAAAAATATGGGAAGAATGTGGAGCTTGGTGACTACGCAGGTCAGCTGGTCTTTGCAATGGCGGTGACGAACTTCAGGTGATCAGCTGTTTATATGTGGTAGGCTGTTTACCTATGGCGATTAGTTGTTTACCTGTAGTGATCAGCTGTTTACCTGTAGTGATGAGTTGTTTACCTGTAGTGATCAGCTGTTTACCTGTAGTGATCAGCTGTTTACCTGTAGTGATCAGCTGTTTACCTGTAGTGATCAGCTGTTTACCTGTGGTGAGCAGCTGTTTACCCGTGGTAATCAGCTGTCTATGGTCAGAAACAATAGTTACCATGCAAATCTTCAATAAAGCTCCTGGAGAGCGAAACGTTGCCACAATACTGTATATATATATATATATATATATATATATATATATATATATATATATATATATATATATATATATATATAAAATATAAATATTCGCAAACAGGCGAAATTATTTACAAACATTATCTCTCAGTCCACATAAGGATTCGAACCTGCAAACTCGCCATCAGAGTACACAGTACTTTATCCACTAATAGCGTAACCAGAAACCACCAATAGCGTGCATAAAGTGACCAGGAACCACCAATAGCGTGTTTTACGTGACCAGGAACCATCAATAGCGTGCTTTGCGTGACCAGGAAACACCAACAGAGCGAGTAGCATGACCAGGAATTACTAATAGCGTGCAAAGAGTGCCCAGGAACCACCAATAGCGTGCACAGTGGAACCAGGAGCCATCAACAGCGTACGTAGCGTGACCAGGAACCACCAACAGCGTGACCAGGAACCACCAACAGCGTGCGTAGCGCGACCAGGAAACACGACCAACGCGTCATACGCGGAGCTGTGATTTACTTGGGAATGTAGCATAAAGAATGAGGTGCGCGGTCGCAAGCGGAGAGGGAGAGAGAGAGAGAGAAAGTAGAAGGGAAGGAACAAGCGCCAGCAAGGGCTCTTCATCCAACGGGTCATCTACATGATTAAGACCCATGTCAGGAGGCACTTGTCCCATCTCTATTCATCCCACAAATTTGAGCTTCCCTTCCCCTTCCTTGGCTCACACCTGGGTGCCTCCCAATGGGTTTAGCACTTCCCCATGAATAAAATATTATTAATAATATAGAAGCAATAGACGTTGCATTGAAGGCAATACTTTCAGTAGCATAACGTTACTATTACCAGCAGTAAAACTAGTGTTAAGATCGTGCTTTTAGAGCACACACACACACACACACACACACACACACACACACACACACACACACACACACACACACACACACACACACACGCACGCACACACACATAAATAATGAGGTAAATCTAGGAGTTTGATGCTCTGCCTTAAAAATAATACCAGTAATGTTAGCAGACTTAGTAAATAAGTGAAGACGAGAAGGAACGCACATCAATTGTTCCCAAGTCGTCAAAGTGTTGCTCTAGGGCTCTACTAACCAAGCAGATATCTTCGCCAATCAAATCCCGGATCTTCAACATAAGTACAGTCCTCCTCGGCTGTATGTGACCAAACTTTCAAATTATCTCTGGTATGGCTGTTGCTGCCGTAAGATAGGTGGGGCAAAGTACAAGGCTTACAGCAAGTACTGAGGTACTAGTCTTACAGGAGGTATAGAAGTACTAGTCTTACAGCAGGTAGAGAAGTAAAAGGCTTGTAGAAGGTACAAGAGGAATGCTCCTACGAACCGGAGCCTCTCACATAAGCTCTTCTTAGGACTGAGGGAGGTGGTCCACCGGTGAGCCATTTATTGCTCGACGAGAGGCATTCACAAAAAGAACACTGGCACCGGAAAGAATGAGCCTAATAACGGGTGGTCTCTGCTCAAAGACCGACACATTTCCACTTGTAAGCCTCTGGAATAGTACCGTCGGAGGCAACAATCACGACAAGGCTGACCTACAGACAGTCTATTACGCAGCCAAGATTCACGACCTAGATTAAGCCAACCTCCATTTCAAGCTGCAAGAACTCTGTCAAAGTTTTTCAAGATGACAGTAATACAAGAATGACTTCCATCTTCTTGACTCACTGACACAGCAAAGACGAGAGGGGCTGGGACCAGGTACACTGACCACCTGAATACCATCATCACAGGCTACACTGACACACCTCAAAGGAGGTGTCTTGATGCTGGTGAAGGGCTCTTGATCCAACGAACTGGAGTTATCCTACCTTTCCTTAAAACATGAATATAATAATAGCAGTAATAATAATATAATAAAAATAATAATGAAAATACCACTACTACTACTACTACTACTAATAATAATAATATTAATAACAATAATGGAAAAATTGCAGTTAATTTTGCGAGAGAAAGAGGTTGGTGTGGCTGGTAACCACAGTATTTCTGAAGCCAATTATCGGAAAAAAATCATATTTTTGTTCAACAAATGACAGCGATTTTGCACTGGACATTACTGGCACATTTGACCCAACAATAAAAACTGCGAGGCAAGGAAAAAAAAAAGAAATATAAAGAAAATACATAAAAAAATGAAATATATAGGGTAAAGAAATAAGAAATATAAGATAATATGAAAGGGAACTTCGTTAAAGAGAAGCTACGTATAAAAAAATGTACTCTAAAGGGAAGGTAAACGAATTAATTAATAAAGGAGAGTACAAAAGAAAGTGAAGATGGAGAAAGGGATAGTAGATAAATAAGAGAGGGTAAACAAGAGGTGATAATAGCTCTCGATTTCTCCCGGTAATTCCCTGGCATGGTAATTAACATTAATTATTCAATTATTATTTGGAGAAATGGTAAGTCAAACCGGCAAGTTAGGCCTAAACAAAACAAGGGCGTTTTCTGCCGAATAAGCAGAGTGAAATTTTTTTTTGCTATAAATATGCGAAATCCAAATGAACATAACGAAAATATATATATATATCATCGATTTTGTGTAATATTAAATAAATTTAAATTGACCTATGATGTACATAGCAGAATTTAGCTAAACAAAATTACGTTAGGTTAAGTTAGGTTAAATTACGTTAGGTTAGGTTAGGTGAGATTTCTGTTAGCTTTGGTCAAAAATATTTGTTTACATAATTGTCAATGAAAAGAATCATCTGTCAATCTGCAGGAAAAGTTATTTTTTTAAGGGACTTCGACCTATTCGACAAGTTCAGCTTATTAGGAACGAGAGAGAGAGAGAGAGAGAGAGAGAGAGAGAGAGAGAGAGAGAGAGAGAGAGAGAGAGAGAGAGAGAGAGAGAATCTGGAAAAATATTGCATTTATTATAGACTAGCATAAACTGGAACCTCAACAAGCGGATGGAGGATCAAGCCTCCACAACTCCTCGAGCCGAAACAAACAAACACACACACACACAACTAGAGTTGTCAGGAAGTGGAACAATCTGGAGAGCGATGTAGTGGAGGCAAGGCAGGATTCATACATAACTTTAAGGAGAGGTATGACAAGGCTTTAAGAGCGGGGAGTGGACCTAATAGCAACCAGCGAAGAGGCAGGGCCAGGAGCTGCGAATCGACCTCTGTAACCACAAATAGGTGAGTACACATACACACACACACGAAAGCTTAGATTTTCCAAGAACTACAATCCAACGCAATTATTACATCCCCACTCATGGATAATTTTCAAAATCCCTCCAGCAAGTGGATGTATCTAAACGTTCCAGTGGTGGTATATCCATTTGTGCAGTGAGAGAGCTGCCACGGTGCTCGTCCAGATTTTGACATATTAAGTAGAGAGATACTACTGGAAATAATCTGAAAACAACATAATCTGCCTGGATGATGTACGTGTTCAAACAACTTGCATATTCCTTTAAGTTTGATGTAATGAGATAAAATAATAAACGATACTTCAGTGAAGTATTAATCGATATTTTCTGATATAAAGGTTTGAGTCTAGTGTATATATGTCTCTCTCAGTCTCTACCTGTCCGTCTGTCAGTGTCTCTGTCTCTACCTGTCTGTCAGTGTCTCTGTCTCTACCTGTCTGTCAGTGTCTCTGTCTCTACCTGTCTGTCAGTGTCTCAGTCTCTACCTGTCCGTCCGTCAGTGTCTCTGTCTCTACCTGTCCGTCCGTCAGTGTCTCTGTCTCTACCTGTCTGTCAGTGTCTCTGTCTCTACCTGTCTGTCAGTGTCTCAGTCTCTACCTGTCCGTCTGTCAGTGTCTCTGTCTCTACCTGTCCGTCTGTCAGTGTCTCTGTCTCTACCTGTCTGTCAGTGTCTCTGTCTCTACCTGTCTGTCAGTGTCTCTGTCTCTACCTGTCTGTCAGTGTCTCTGTCTCTACCTGTCTGTCAGTGTCTCTGTCTCTACCTGTCTGTCAGTGTCTCTGTCTCTACCTGTCTGTCAGTGTCTCTGTCTCTACCTGTCTGTCAGTGTCTCTGTCTCTACCTGTTTGTCAGTGTCTCTGTCTCTACCTGTCTGTCAGTGTCTCTGTCTCTACCTGTCTGTCAGTGTCTCTGTCTCTACCTGTTTGTCAGTGTCTCTGTCTCTACCTGTCTGTCAGTGTCTCTGTCTCTACATGTCTGTCAGTGTCTCTGTCTCTACCTGTCTGTCAGTGTCTCTGTCTCTACCTGTCTGTCAGTGTCTCTGTCTCTACCTGTCTGTCAGGGTCTCTGTATCTACCTGTCTGTCAGTGTCTCTGTCTCTACCTGTCAATGCTACTGTCTCTACCTGTCTGTCTGTCAGTGAAACCGTGTCTGCCTGCCTGTCTGTCAATACCTCTGTTTCTACCTGTCTGTCTGTCAGTACCTCTGTTTCTACCTGCCTGTCAGTCAGCACCTCTGTTTCTACCTGTCTGTCAGTCAGTACCTCTGTTTCTACCTGCCTGTCAGTCAGCACCTCTGTTTCTACCTGTCTGTCTGTCAGTACCTCTGTTTCTACCTGCCTGTCAGTCAGCACCTCTGTTTCTACCTGCCTGTCAGTCAGTACCTCTGTTTCTACCTGTCTGTCAGTCAGCACCTCTGTTTCTACCTGTCTGTCAGTCAGTACCTCTGTTTCTACCTGCCTGTCAGTCAGTACCTCTGTTTCTACCTGTCTGTCAGTCAGCACCTCTGTTTCTACCTGCCTGTCAGTCAGTACCTCTGTTTCTACCTGTCTGTCAGTCAGCACCTCTGTTTCTACCTGCCTGTCAGTCAGCACCTCTGTTTCTACCTGTCTGTCAGTCAGTACCTCTGTTTCTACCTGTCTGTCAGTCAGTACCTCTGTTTCTACCTGTCTGTCAGTCAGTACCTCTGTTTCTACCTGTCTGTCAGTCAGTACCTCTGTTTGTTTCTACCTGTCTGTCAGTCAGTACCTCTGTTTCTACCTGTCAGTCACTCCTCCCTGCTAAACATCTATCTCATGCCACTCTCGCACTTTCACCGGATTTCTATCACTTTCTCTGGCGTTCGTCACTTTCCCTCATCATCGTTTTGACAGGAGAGTGGGAGGCGAGTGGGGTAATGGTACTAGAGGATGGAGAGAGGTAATGGGAAACATAATGGGAAATAGGGGGCTATCAGCTCAGAATTGGAAGTTTGACCATCAAGAAATAACAACGAAATTACTTATCCTATACAGCTCTTATTTTTAAGTTCCTTTTTTTCCTCGATAACTTCGATAATAATAATAATAATAATAATAATAATAATAATAATAATAATAATAATAATAATAATAATAATAATAAAATAATAATGATAATAACTAGACAAATTTAGAAATTCTTAACGTATTAAAGCTTTTTTTTTTTTAGCTTTATATTGGAAACAGATATGAATGTGTGTTTTTATGGATATGTTACTCTTTAACTGAGGTGCTGTTTGTCTGATGTTTGTATACACAAATAACCCGCACGTAGGAAACTTGTGGCGACGTTTCGGTCCGCCTTGCACCATCTACAAGTCACACTGAGTGTGTCTTGTCAACGGTCCAAGATGGACCGAAACGTCGTCACACTACGTTTTCTCTTCTATGTGCGGGTTATTTGTGTATTGTTCGGGCCATGTTTGTTTGCTGACGTGTTCTCTGAGTTATGAAGAAGTTAGCGGTGGGTCACAGTAGCATTGCAGAGGAACAAATATAATATAGGAAGGGCAGGGAATGTGTAGACCAAGTGTTTATATTCAAGAATATAAGTGAACAATACTCAGATATTAGATAAAGGCAAGGAACTGTTGGATAGAGCGAATAGGTGAGTAGTACTTCAGATGATGCAAATGTATGGTATAGGTGGTTGGTTATTAAAAACATTAAGGAGTTTTTATGCAGAAAGTGAGGCTCAGGTTAGGGTATGTAGGAGAGAGGGGGAAATTATTTGCCAGTAAAAGTCGGCCTTAGGGATGTTTGATGCCACCCTGGTTGTTCAATATGTTTATAGATGAGGTTCTAAAAGTAGTGAATGGGATTGAAAAGTGTGTATAGGACTGTGAATGAGACTGAAAGATAATGAATGTGATGCAGTTGCCCTTTGCCGACCACACAATTCTTTTTGAAGATTCTGAAAAGAAGTTGCAAAGGTTGATAGAGTATAGGATTATGTGCAGAAGAAGGAAATTAAAGGCGAACCTAAAAAAAAAAGATGATGAGAGGGAAAGAATATGGAGAAACTGTTGGTATTCGGACATTTGGGAGTGGGTGTGTCCGTTGATGAGTTTGTGAAAGGCAAAGTGATGCACACAACAGACGATGGTAAAAAGTTGGTGGTGTGTTGACGCATCTGCAGGGAGGAAGAAGTTTATCTGATGAGGCAAAAGGGGGAATGTACGAGAGTATAGTGGTGCCAACACTTTTATGTGTGTAAGGCATAGTCTTTAAAAGTTGCAGAGGGGAGGCTGCAGGTATTGTAAACGTCAACCTTGAAAGTAGTGTGTGGTCCGAATATTATGTAGAAAATTAGGAGAACGGAAATTAGAAGACGGTGTGGTTATAAAGGGTATTATTCAGAGGAATGAGGAGAGGATACTGTGGTACTTTGACCATTAAGAAAAGATGAAGGAGTATAGGATGACAAAAAGGGCATACAAGTCCGGAAAGGAGAAGTAGGGGGTCGTAATAGGAAGGGTTGAATGAAGGGGTTGAAGAAGGCTTTACATGGTAGAGAAGCAAGCGTGTGTGTGTTAGATCACAGTGAGTGGACAATTTGTTTTTAGGTCTGATTTGCAAAGTAATATTGATAAAGGGATTTAGGGAAATTGGAAATAAGATTACAGTAAACAGGCAATATCACAATATGCAGAATAACCACTGTGGAAAAAAATAGTGAAATTCCATATAGTTCCTTGATAATGTGAGAAATCACGAAAGCGATTTTAAAAAATATATATATATATATATATATATATATATATATATATATATATATATATATATATATATATATATATATATATATATATATATGTCGTGCCTAATAGGTAAAACTGGTCAATTAGCAAGAACTCATTTAAAATTAAATCCTTTCTAAGATTTTCTCTTATACGTTTAAAGATATACTTTTTCATTTATGTTAATGTAAAAATTTATAATTTTGTTCTAAAACAAACTTAGAAAAGTTACCTAACCTTATTATAACAAGCGCAATTTAATGTAGCCTAATCCAACTAAATATATTTTAGATAAGTTTACAATAATTTTATAATAAACAAACACAATGCAATTTTTTTTTCGTTAGGTTTAGAATGATTTTTGCTAAATTATTGCATACACAAATTTTTCGCAAGAAGAGCGTTGCTATTTAAGCCAAAATCGCAAGTTTTACCTAATCGGCACGACATTATATTTTTTTTAAAAAAAAAATATATATATATATATATATATATATATATATATATATATATAGGGGAGAGAGATTTTGGGAGATGTTAAGCGAATGTATAGGAACTTTTGAACCAAATGAGAGAGTAATTGTGGTAGGGGACCTAAATGCTAAAGTGGGAGAAACATGCAGAGAGGGTGTAGTAGGTAAGTTTGGGGTGCCAGGTGTAAATGATAATGGGAGCCCTTTGATTGAACTTTGTATAGAAAGGGGTTTAGTTATAGGTAATACATATTTTAAGAAAAGAGGATAAATAAGTATACAAGATATGATGTAGGGCGTAATGACAGTAGTTTGTTGGACTATGTATTGGTAGATAAAAGACTGTTGAGTAGACTTCAGGATGTACATGTTTATAGAGGGCTACAGATATATCAGATCACTTTTTAGTTATAGCTACAGTGGGAGTAAAAGGTAGATGGGATACAAGGAAAATAGAATCAGTAAGTAAAAGAGAGGTGAAGGTTTATAAACTAAAAGAGGAGGCAGTTAGGGTAAGATATAAACAACTATTGGAGGATAGATGGGCTAGTGAGAGTGTAGGCAATGGGGTCGAAAATGTATGGGGTAGATTTAAAAATGTAGTGTTAGAGTGTTCAGCAGAAGTTTGTGGTTACAGGCGAGTGGGTGCGGAGGGAAGAGGAGCGATTGGTGGAATGATGATGTAAAGAGAGTAGTAAGGGAGAAAAGTTAGCATATGAGAGGTTTTTACAAAGTAGAAGTGATGCAAGGAGGGAAGAGTATATGGAGAGAAAAAGAGAGGTTAAAGAGTGGTGAAGCAATGTAAAAAGAGAGCAGATGAGAGAGTGGGTGAGATGTTATCAGCAAATTTTGTTGAAAATAAGAAAAAGTTTTGGAATGAGATTAATAAGTTGAGGAAGCCTAGAGAACAAATGGATTTGACAGTTAAAAATAGGAGAGGAGAGTTATTAAATGGAGAGTTAGAGGTATCGGGAAGATGGAGAGAATATTTTGAGGATTTGTTAAATGTTGATGAAGACAGGAAGCTGTGATTTCGTGTGTAGGGCAAGGAGGAATAACATCTTGTAGGAGTGTGGAAGAGCCAGTTGTGGGTGTAGGGAAGTTCGTGAGGCAGTGGGTAGAATGAAAGGGGTAAGGCAGCTGGGATTGATGGGATAAAGATAGAAATGTTAAAAGCAGGTGGGGATATAATTTTGGAGTGGTTGGTGCTATTATTTAATAAATGTATGGAAGAGGGTAAGGTACCTAGGGATTGGCAGAGAGCGTGTATTGTTCCTTTGTATAAAGGCAAAGGGGACAAAAGAGAGTGCAAAAATTATAGGGGAATAAGTCTGTTGAGTGTACCTGGTAAAGTGTATGGTAGAGTTATTATTGAAAGAATTAAGAGTAAAACAGAAAGCAGGATAGCAGATGAACAAGGGGGCTTTAGGAAAGGTAGGGGTGTGTAGACCAAGTGTTTACAGTGAAACATATAGGTGAACAGTATTTGGATAAGGGTAAAGATGTTTTTGTGGCATTTATGGATTTGGAAAAGGCGTATGATAGGGTAGATAGGGGCAATGTGGCAGATGTTGCAGGTGTATGGAATAGGAGGAAGGTTACTGAAAGCAGTGAAGAGTTTTTATGAGGATAGTGAGGCTCAGGTTAGAGTGTGTAGGAGGGAAGGGGACTATTTCCCAGTAAAAGTGGGCCTTAGACAAGGATGTGTGATGTCACCGTGGTTGTTCAATATATTTATAGATGGGGTTGTAAGAGAAGTGAATGCGAGGGTCTTGGCAAGAGGTGTTGGGCTAAAAGATAAAGAAGCAAATACAAAGTGGGAGTTGTCACAGTTGCTTTTTGCTGATGACACTGTGCTTTGGGAGATTCTGAAGAGAAGCTGCAGAGGTTGGTGGATGAATTTGGTAGGGTGTGTAAAAGAAGAAAATTGAAAGTGAATATAGGAAAGAGTAAGGTGATGAGGATAACAAAAGAATAGGTGACGAAAGATTGGATATCAGATTGGAGGGAGAGAGTATGGAGGAGGTGAATGTATTCAGATATTTGGGAGTGGACATGTGGCGGATGGGTCTATGAAGGATGAGGTGAATCATAGAATTGATGAGGGAAAAGGGTGAGTGGAGCACTTCGGAGTCTGTGGAGACAAAGAACCTTGTCCATGGAAGTAAAGAGGGAATGTATGAGAGTATAGTTATACCAACGCTCTTATATGGGTGTGAAGCATGGGTGATGAATGTTGCAACGAGGAGAAGGCTGGAGGCAGTGGAGATGTCATGTCTGAGGTCAATGTGTGGTGTGAATATAATGCAGAGAATTCGGAGTTTGGAAATTAGGAGGAGGTGCGGGATCACCAAAACGATTGTCCAGAGAGCTGAGGAGGGGTTGTTGAGGTGGTTTGGACATGTAGAGAGAATGGAACGAGACAGAGTGACTTCGAGAGTGTATAAATCTGTAGTGGAGGGAAGGCGGGGTAGGGGTCGGCCTAGGAAAGGTTGGAGGGAGGGGTAAAGGAAGTTTTGTGTGCGAGGGCTTGGACTTCCAGCAAGCATGTGTGAGCGTATTTGATAGGAGTGAATGGAGGCATATGGTTTTTAATACTTGACGTGCTGTTGGAGTGTGAGCAAAGTAACATTTATGAAGGGATTCAGGGAAACTGGCAGGCCGGACTTGAGTTCTGGAGATGGGAAGTACAGTGCCGGCACTCTGAAGGAGGGGTGTTAATGTTGCAGTTTTATAACTGTAGTGTAAAGCACCCTTCTGGCAAGACAGTGATGGAGTGAATGATGATGAAAGTTTTTCTTTTTCGGGCCACCCTGCCTTGGTGGGAATCGGCCGATGTGTTAAAAAAAAAAAAAAAAAAAAATATAAAAATATATATATATATATATATATATATATATATATATATATATATATATATATATATATATATATACCCAGAGAAATAAACGTGCTGGCATATATACGCCTACAGATATACACATCTAGCTGTATAAACAAAGTGACCAGAATACCAAGGGACAGCAGAAATATAGGTCAGATAATTATCGCTGCGACAAATACTTTTAGGTTAGCGGGACTTTTAGGTTAGCGGGACTTTTAGGTTAGCGGGACTTGGATGTGTTGTAACAACCTCGACCTGCCAACCTCACGGTCAGGTTCACCATGGAAAACTTACATACCAAATAGTTATTATATACTTTGTTATTATATGAAGTGACCTGAGTAAAATAGCTCAAGTTACACGATACGGCTTTGACAAAGATTCTGAATTTACGGCAGCTTAAGTTTTCTTATGTTTGTTGGATGCTCCGAGTCTATTAAATAACAAAAAGATGCAATACCGTGACTGGAACAATACACAAATAATCCACACATAGGAGAGATAAACTTAGGACGACGTTTCGGTCCGACTTGGACCATTTACAAAATCACACACGGGTTATTTGTGTATTACTCCTAGTTTCTTACCATTAACACCTTCACACCCTCGTTTCAACCTTTTTTTTTCTGCACCTTCCAATTACAGCAAATTTACACACGCTTCATACTTGATATAAAATCAGATCATCTCAAGAAGCCCTCTTTCACTCCCTTTACACCACAACACTGACTTCGCTCCTTATTCTCAACATAATATTTGGTAATACATTGAACTGCAGCACGACATTACTGCCTCCAGCCTCCTCCTCCTCGCTGTAATATTTACTGACACGATACATAGTAAGATGTCAACACAGTATCGTACTACAGAGACACGCATAGCAAGCAAGACTTTATTCGACAAAGTTTCGCTCATCTTTGAGCTAGAAATTCTCTAATAAAGTCTCGCTCTTCTATTAGTGTTCATATTAGGCAACAAAGACCACGCCTATACAAGAGTACCGGCACCCACGACACTTGATACACTCCCTTTTATCTCCACGTATCCATTAAGAAATTTAATTCTTCCCAGAGATCCCTCAACCCAGCTGCTGCTGATGCTCCTGCTGCTGTCGGTGCTGTCGGTGCTGTTGTTGCTACTGCTGCTATTGCTGCTGCTGTCGGTGCTGCTGTTGTTGCTGCTGCTGTCGGTGCTGCTGTTGCTACTGCTGCTATTGCTGCTGCTGCTGTCGGTGCTGCTGTCGGTGCTGCTGTTGCTCCTGCTGCTGTCGGTGCTGCTGTTGCTACTGCTGCTATTGCTGCTGCTGCTGTCGGTGCTGCTGTTGTTGCTGCTGCTGTCGGTGCTGCTGTTGCTGCTGCTGTCGGTGCTTCTGTTGCTGCTGCTGTCGGTGCTTCTGTTGCTGCTGCTTCTGTCGGTGCTGCTGTTGCTGCTGCTGTCGGTGCTGCTGTTGTTGCTGCTTCTGTCGGTGCTGCTGTTGCTGCTGCTGCTGTCTTTCACTCCTCCACTTTCCACTTAGTTTCTCTAGCTGCCAACTTGAGTATGATGAGACATACAAGTGGCTCCTCTAATGGAATATACACATGGAGACGTAGGTATATGCCTCTCAGTGTATATACGCTGTATATATATATATATATATATATATATATATATATATATATATATATATATATATATATATTATTTATTTATTATTAACACATCGGCCGATTCCCACCAAGGCAGGGTGGCCCGAAAAAGAAAAACTTTCATCATCATTCACTCCATCACTGTATTGCCAGAGGGGTGCTTTACACTACAGTTATAAAACTGCAACATTAACACCCCTCCTTCAGAGTGCAGACACTGTACTTCCCATCTCCAGGACTCAAGTCCGGCCTGCCGGTTTCCCTGAATCCCTTCATAAATGTTACTTTGCTCACACTCCAACAGCACGTCAAGTATTAAAAACCATTTGTCTCCATTCACTCCTATCAAATACGCACACGAATGCTTGCTGGAAATCTAAGCCCCTCGCACACAAAACCTCTTTTACCCCCTCCCTCCAACCTTTCCTAGGCCGACCCCTACCCCGCCTTCCCTCCACTACAGATTTATACACTCTCGAAGTCATTCTGTCTCGTTACATTCTCTCTACATGTCCGAACCACCTCAACAACCCCTCCTCAGCCCTCTGGATAATAGTTTTGGTAATCCCGCACCTCCTCCTAATTTCCAAACTCAGAATTCTCTGCATTATATTCACACCACACATTGACCTCAGACATGACATCTCCACTGCCTCCAGCCTCTCATACATTCCCCTCTTAACTTCCATGGACAAAGTTCTTTGTCTCCACAGACTCCGAAGTGCACCACTCACCCTTTTCCCCTCATCAATTCTATGATTCACCTCATCCTTCATAGACCCATCCGCTGACATGTCCACTCCCAAATATCTGAATACATTCACCTCCTCCATACTCTCTCCCTCCAATCTGATATCCAATCTTTCGTCACCTAACCTTTTTGTTATCCTCATCACCTTACTCTTTCCTATATTCACTTTCAATTTTCTTCTTTTACATACCTTACCAAATTCATCCACCAACCTCTGCAACTTCTCTTCAGAATCTCCCAAAAGCACAGTGTCATCAGCAAAAAGCAACTGTGACAACTCCCACTTTGTATTTGATTCTTTGTCTTTTAACCCCACACCTCTTGCCAAGACCCTCGCATTCACTTCTCTTACAACCCCATCTATAAATATATTGAACAACCACGGTGACATCACACATCCTTGTCTAAGGCCTACTTTTACCAAGAAATAATCTCCTCTCTCCTACACACTCTAACCTGAGCCTCACTATACTTATAAAAGCTCTTCACTGCTTTCAGTAACCTACCTCCTATTCCATACACCTGCAACATCTGCCACATTGCCCCCCTATCCACCCTATCATACGCCTTTTCCAAATCCATAAATGTCACAAAAACCTATTTACCCTTATCCAAATACTGTTCACCTATATGTTTTACTGCAAACACTTGGTCTACACATCCCCTACCTTTCCTAAAGCCACCTTGTTCATCTGCTATTCTGCTCTCCGTCTTACTCTTAATTCTTTCAATAATAACTCTACCATACACTTTACCTGGTATACTCAACAGACTTATTCCCCTATAATTTTTGCACTGTCTTTTGTCCCCTTTGCCTTTATACAAAGGAACAATACACGCTCTCTGCCAGTCCCTAGGTACCTTACCCTCTTCCATACATGTATTAAATAATAGCACCAACCACTCCAAAACTATATCTCCGCCTGCTTTTAACATTTCTATCTTTATCCCATCAATCCCAGCTGCCTTACCCCCTTTCATTCTACCCACTGCCTCACGAACTTCCCCCACACTCACAACTGGCTCTTCCGCACTCCTACAAGATGTTATTCCTCCTTGCCCTATACACGAAATCACATCTTCCCTCTCTTCATCAACATTTAACAACTCAAAATATTCCCTCCATCTTCCCAATACCTCTAACTCTCCATATATATATATATATATATATATATATATATATATATATATATATATATATATATATATATATATATATATATATATATATATATAAAATTACAGATGCATTCTTTAGTTTATAAATGGAAATCAGTATTAATATTTAATAAAACTGACAAATGGGACTTATAAGTCTATTAACAACACGAAATAAATTACAAAAAAACTTTAATGAACAAGAATTAAATAAAAAATAATCGTTCAAGAATAAAATTTAAGAAGTAAAAAAATGGTTCATGAGCAAAAATTAAGAAAAAAAAAATAAAGAACAAAAATTAAAAAAAAATATTAAGCGCGCTTGATCAAGAATTTAAAACAAAATCATGAATAAGAAAGAAAATCGTTCATGAACAAAATTAAAAAAGATTGTTCATTAAAAAGAAAAAAAATCCCTCATTTACAAGAATTAAAAAAAAAGTTGCTTCCTGGAAAACACATCAGAGTTTTAACAAAAAGTGAAGCGAGCGGATTCTAACGATTCAATTTTTTTAACTAATTTATAATATTAACAAATTTTCCGGCACAAATGGATACTAAGGTGTCCATGAGATGCATCAGTCATTAAACAGAACAAGTCAACTCAAATTCACTGAACGTGATTGGACGGAAATTAAAGGTTTACACTACACATCAATTTCACTATCCGCTGTCGACAAGGTAAGAGGCACGTTACTGAAACTCTGAAGCCAAGCAGCAGAGGCTTATTAAAGTTATCGATGAAGAATTAGAAATATGTGCAACATCTGGGTATCTATATTTGTAGACGTTTCGCCATCCAGTGGCTTTATCAATACAAGGACGTAATGTGAAGAATGCAGAACTGTATACGAAAGATGAGGTAATCAATCCCTCAGCCTTGGAATTGGTGAAAAGCACCACAGCCCAGTGGTAGAATGTTGGACCTGTTAACTGTCAGGACCATGGTTAGAGTCCCCGTTCATTCCTATGTTTATTAATTGAAAAAATCGATCAATACGATTTATTCTGAGTTCAAACACACACACACACACACACACACACACACACACACACACACACACACACACACACACACACAGATAGATAGATAGATTCCCAAGTCATCTGTGAAAGTATTGTAACTGAATGTACATTAGCAGTTTCTTCCGATATCACTTTCGCGAAAACAATAGAAATCGAGGAGTTTGTACTGTGTGGTAATGAAGCCTCGCTTGTAAGATGAGACAGATGAAGCCTCGCTTGTAAGATGAGACAGATGAAGCCTCGCTTGTAAGATGAGACAGATGAAGCCTCGCTTGTAAGATGAGACAGATGAAGCCTCGCTTGTAAGATGAGACAGATGAAGCCTCGCTTGTAAGATGAGACAGATGAAACCTCGCTTGTAAGGTGATACAGATGAAGCCTCGCTTGTAAGATGAGACAGATGAAGCCTCGCTTGTAAGATGAGACAGATGAAGCCTCGCTTGTAAGATGAGACAGATGAAGCCTCGCTTGTAAGATGAGACAGATGAAGCCTCGCTTGTAAGATGAGACAGATGAAACCTCGCTTGTAAGATGAGACAGATGAAGCCTCGCTTGTAAGATGAGACAGATGAAGCCTCGCTTGTAAGGTGAGACAGATGAAACCTCGCTTGTAAGGTGAGACAGATGAAGCCTCGCTTGTAAGATGAGACAGATGAAGCCTCGCTTGTAAGATGAGACAGATGAAGCCTCGCTTGTAAGATGAGACAGATGAAACCTCGCTTGTAAGATGAGACAGATGAAGCCTCGCTTGTAAGATGAGACAGATGAAGCCTCGCTTGTAAGATGAGACAGATGAAACCTCGCTTGTAAGGTGAGACAGATGAAACCTCGCTTGTAAGATGAGACAGATGAAGCCTCGCTTGTAAGATGAGACAGATGAAGCCTCGCTTGTAAGATGAGACAGATGAAGCCTCGCTTGTAAGATGAGACAGATGAAGCCTCGCTTGTAAGATGAGACAGATGAAACCGCGCTTGTAAAATGAGACAGATGAAACCTCGCTTGTAAGATGAGACAGATGAAGCCTCGCTTGTAAAATAAGACAGATGAAACCTCGCTTGTAAAATGAGACAGATGAAACCTCGCTTGTAAGATGAGACAGATGAAGCCTCGCTTGTAAAATAAGACAGATGAAACCTCGCTTATAAGGTGAGACAGATGAAGCCTCGCTTGTATGATAAAGATGAAGCCTAGCTTATAAGATAACACAGATGAACCTGGCTTGTAAGATGAGACAGATGAAGCCTAGCTTGTAAGATGAGACAGATGAAGTCTGGCTTGCAAGATAACACAGATGAAGCCTGGCTTTTAAGATAACACAGATGAAGCCTGGCTTGTAAGATAACACAGATGAAGCCTGGCTTGTAAGATAACACAGATGAAGCCTAGCTTGTAAGATGAGACAGATGAAGTCTGGCTTGCAAGATAACACAGATGAAGCCTGGCTTTTAAGATAACACAGATGAAGCCTGGCTTGTAAGATAACACAGATGAAGCCTGGCTTGTAAGATAACACAGATGAAGTCTGGCTTGCAAGATAACACAGATGAAGCCTGGCTTGTAAGATAACACAGATGAATCCTGGCTTGTAAGATAACACAGATGAAGCCTGGCTTGTAAGATGAGACAGATGAAGTCTGGCTTGTAAGATAACACAGATGAAGCCTGGCTTGTAAGATGAGACAGATGAAGCCTGGCTTGTAAGATAACACAGATGAAGCCTGGCTTGCAAGATAACACAGATGAAGCCTGGCTTGTAAGATGAGACAGATGAAGTCTGGCTTGTAAGATAACACAGATGAAGCCTGGCTTGCAAGATAACACAGATGAAGCCTGGCTTGTAAGATGAGACAGATGAAGTCTGGCTTGCAAGATAACACAGATGAAGCCTGGCTTGTAAGATGAGACAGATGAAGTCTGGCTTGTAAGATAACACAGATGAAGCCTGGCTTGCAAGATAACACAGATGAAGCCTGGCTTGTAAGATAACACAGATGAAGCCTGGCTTGTAAGATGAGACAGATGAAGTCTGGCTTGCAAGATAACACAGATGAAGCCTGGCTTGTAAGATAACACAGATGAAGCCTGGCTTGCAAGATAACACAGATGAAGCCTGGCTTGTAAGATAACACAGCTGAAGCCTGGCTTGTAAGATAACACAGATGAAGCCTAGCTTGTAAGATGAGACAGATGAAGTCTGGCTTGCAAGATAACACAGATGAAGCCTGGCTTGTAAGATAACACAGATGAAGCCTGGCTTGTAAGATAACACAGATGAAGCCTGGCTTGTAAGATAACACAGATGAAGCCTAGCTTGTAAGATGAGACAGATGAAGTCTGGCTTGCAAGATAACACAGATGAAGCCTGGCTTGTAAGATAACACAGATGAAGCCTGGCTTGTAAGATAACACAGATGAAGCCTAGCTTGTAAGATGAGACAGATGAAGCCTGGCTTGCAAGATAACACAGATGAAGCCTGGCTTGTAAGATAACACAGATGAAGCCTGGCTTGTAAGATGAGACAGATGAAGTCTGGCTTGTAAGATAACACAGATGAAGCCTAGCTTGTAAGATAACACAGATGAAACCTAGCTTATAAGATAACACAAATGAAGCCTAGCCTGTAAGATAACACAGATGAAACCTGGCTTGTAAGATAACACAGATGAAACCTGGCTTATAAGATAACACAGATGAAGCCTGGCTTGTAAGATAACACAGATGAAGCCTGGCTTGTAAGATGAGACAGATGAAGTCTGGCTTGTAAGATAACACAGATGAAGCCTAGCTTGTAAGATAACACAGATGAAACCTAGCTTATAAGATAACACAAATGAAGCCTAGCCTGTAAGATAACACAGATGAAACCTGGCTTGTAAGATAACACAGATGAAACCTGGCTTGTAAGATAACACAGATGAAGCCTGCCTTGTAAGATAACACAGATGAAGCCTGCCTTGTAAGATAACACAGATGAAGCCTGCCTTGTAAGATAATATACAATATTATATTCACGGGGAAGCGCTAAATTAGAAGGGGTCATACACATCTTGAAGGTACTGGGAGGAAATCAGGTTCGATCTTAGAATGTAAACAGCAGCTCTAAGTCATTAGATCAAGAACCCTCCTGACGGGAGTGTATGTAGGAGGCGGCCAGGAGTCCTCCAGACAGAGCTGCCAAGCGAGTGATGCTGCAAATACATCGGCATTTATTATACAGGTTATATAATGACTGTCGTTCATGCTGCGAGATTTTACAAAGTATTTGTAATTCATTGTTTTTTAGGGTTCATTTTTTTTCAATGACGTTGAAATGTGAATTAAATATTCGGTGTTTTTGTACGAGAGTTTGGACAAAATTCGGCAGCGTGGGTAAGACTTCAATGCATAGGAGATAATGAGTTCAGTAGTGTCTGGCCCAGTGAGGGATGCATCGGAACTCTGTGCTGGGTAACATTACTTTTTTCTAAGTGAAATCTGTTTGGATATCGCAAGTATTTCATTAAGTCAAGGACGTCACCAGAGATAAAGGTAAGTCTGAGGAGGGTGATGGAAGCAGTCCACACGGTGTCGATAACCCGGACAACCAATAAAGAAATCTATTGACCTCTTTCTATAGATGTTGCCTTTGGGCATACCAGGTCACACGTCTCAAAATAACGCCCCGGGTGGGTCAGGGATTTTGTGTATCTGGGCATCTGAGGGTCACCTGTGATCCTCTATAATGACTACCTGGAGAAAGTTCCTACCCACCGGCTTTCAAGAGAGCAGCAGTGTAAAACAGTGGAAAAAAAGAAAATGTGTTTTTTCGCTTGGAAATACCAGAGTAGCTTTGATCAACTAGCAAAACTTTTGTTAAGCGAATTAAAAGAAGATGAACTTGTAATTGGAAGAAGCTTTTAATAAACATTCAACCAAGGTAAGAAAATCTCTCCCTCTGTCTCTCTTTCTCCTTTCTCAACAGATATTTTATGGCTTAGAAATTTCGAATACAAAATATCAGAAAAAATAGACTAAACGCATCTGTCAAAATGCACCTTGAATATGTGCAGTTCTGGTTCCAAAATTACATAAAATACGAGATACACTCGTATTGTTACTAAGATATAAACCACATGAAGAAAGACTCAGAGCACTTAATATGTAAATAAAAAAGAAGACTGGTATTTAACAGATGTATGATATTCCTTAAGCCTAGTCAGCATCAAATACATCTGGCTTAGGAAGCGACGACTAGGATATGTCATGCTAACCTTTCCTCTCTTACTAACCTATAAGATAGTAAAGAAAAAAATCACACGAGCACTAAGAAATGTTGCGAATGTAAAGTTTTTCACGAAGGTGGCTGAAACTCCGAGGCAAGAGATGCAACACAAATGTGTGAGTTTATTTTTTTTAGTGTTAGAGCATTGAAAAAAGCTTGCTTACTGAAGTTGTCATTGCAACAAATCCAATCCAATTATACAGTGTAGGTTTCTCCCTCTACCAGAATCTTGTAATGCAAGGAGAACATTATCGTCTCATTAGTCCTTGCTATTTTTCTTATAATATTGAAGTTATCATTTATAGCCGCAATTTAAAATAAACTTCCAAATACCGTCTATAAAACTCGCACCCGAGAAAGTTTTAAAGTTAAACTAGACACGTGCATATGCTGAAAGGGCAGGTCGTGAGTAGGACCTGCCTGGGCCAGTGACCCTATTGCAATGCTCTTTTTTTTCTTATACTTCATCCTGCTCTCAGGAACTAGCCACTTGTACACCTGAATCCAGTCTGTAAACCAGAGGTTATATCGTATAACTTTCAGCTACGTATTCTATAAAACTTCTGTTGGATTAAGGAGAAAACAGTGGCACTGTAGCGAAGCGATTGTCAGCGTTTGCTGCATTAGTGTACACATTGTACATGGTCACTTCTCTTTACTGGTCGCTTTTCTGTGTATATGAGTGTATACACTGTACATGGTAGCTTCTTTTAACGTGTACACGAGTGTACAAATTGCACATAGATTTTTTCAACGTGTACACATCATGTACATATTCCCTTTTCTATGTCTGTAAATAAAGTAAACATTAAACAGTTAAAATCTCTGTCCAATACTGAAGCATACGAATACATACAGTATCATAAAAACATTCATAAAAATCAAATAACATACAAAAACAAACAATAAAAATCAAATAACATACAAAAACAAACAATAAAATGCAATAACATTCCATACCACAACAGAGACAGCATATATTGTGAAGGAGGGTTAGTTGGTGATTAAACTCCTAAATATAGTGTCACAGTGAAGTTACATTAGTCAACTGGTGTTGGAAGTGGCAGTGACACCTTACAGTGCCAGTGACCCTGATCACAGTGTCAGTGACCCTGATCACAGTGCCAGTGACCCTGATCACAGTGCTAGTGATCCTAATTACAGTGCCAATGATCCTGATCATAGTGCCAATAACCTCTAACCACAGTGCCAAGATGAACCTTCAGTGTCACGTAAGAAGTCTTGAAAGCCTGATATGTGATTCTTGTAAGTTGGTAGGACATGAGATGTGAACTTTGTAAGTTGTGGTAGAACGAGATGTGAACTTTGTAAGTTGTGGTAGGACGAGATGTGATCTTTGTAAGTTGGTAGGACATGGAGAAGTGATCTTTGTAAATAGATAGGACCTGGGATGAGGTCCTTGTAACACGTAGGATCTGCAATGAGGTCCTTGTAACACGTAGGACCTGGAATGAGGTCTTTGTAACACGTAGGACCTGAAATGAAGTCCTTGTAACACGCAGGACCCGGGATGAGGTCCTTATAATACGCAGGACCTGGGATGAGGTCCTTGTAACACGTAGGACCTGGGATGAGGTCCCTGTAACACGTAGGACCTGAAATGAGGTTCTTGTAACACGTAGGACCTGGGATGAGGTCCTTGTAATACGCAGGACCTGGGATGAAGTCCTTGTAACACGTAGGACCTGAAATGAAGTCCTTGTAACACGTAGGACCTGAAATGAAGTCCTTGTAACACGCAGGACCCGGGATGAGGTCCTTGTAACACGCAGGACCTGGGATGAGGTCCATGTAACACGTAGGACCTGGGATGAGGTCCCTGTAACACGTAGGACATGAAATGAGGTCCTTGTAACACGTGGGATCTAGGATGAGGTCCTTGTAACACGTAGGACCTGAAATGAGGTTCTTGTAACACGCAGGACCTGGGGTGAGGTCCTTGTAATACGCAGGACCTGGGATGAAGTCCTTGTAACACGTGGGATCTAGGATGAGGTCCTTGTTACACGTTACACTTGGGATGAGGTCCTTGTAACGACGTAGGGCCTGGGATGAGGTCCTTATAACGCGTAGGAATGGCGATGTATACGTATATATGGCCACATACTGTTTGGAAGTACGTATATCAATGGTCGTCCCATATATATACTCCGGCTAGTTGGTATGATTTCCCCGGTGAGTGACCAGAGTAAGGCAGTAGAACTTTGCCTTGTGTGGACCTCTGTATTACTTCGTGTCTGTATTTATTTTTGTACTTCCCTATATTGCTTTGTGCACTCCTCTGTTGCTTTATGTACACATCTCTATAGCTTTGTGTACACCGCAATATTGCTTTGTATACACCTGGCTTAGAAATACACCTTGTCCTTATAAGATGAACGTTATGTTATTTGCACGACTTACTGAACTTTAAAGAAATCAATCATTAAAAAATTAATCAGTAAAAAGTTAATCATTAAAAAAATAAGTAATTAAAAATCAGTCATTAAAAAAAAAAATAAAAAAAAAATCATTAAAAAATCATTCATTAAAGAATCAATAATTAAAAATCAATCAACAAAAACATCAATTATTAAAAATCAATCATTAAAAAAATCAGTCACCGGGAACAAGGTTGGTTTTCCCACGTTCTTGCCCTAAAAAAAAACGTTAATCCGACTACTATTATATGCACACACACACTCCCCGTTTTTACTAGTTTAATTTAGGTTAAATTAACCTAGATTACCCTAATCTACCATGTGGTTAGGGTTGTATAAGTGCTTGAAGGTTTTTGCTCTCTTAATAGCAGCGGTTTTGTAAAATTGTTACATTTTACCAGGAGAAAATGACAGTATTGTGACTTAATTCTTGAAGTAAATTATCTCAAAATTGTTACGCTAGGTTTTAATATTTATTATTGTTAATAAGGTGTGAAGATCCCTGGCGGGTGTTTTGGTAACTATGAGATGTGAAACACTTCTTTTTCCCTCCCTTCTAAATCTCCCAACCCCTCTCTCCTTCCACACCTCTCCCCTCCCTTATCCCTTCTCCCCTCCCTTATCCCTTCTCCCCTCCCTTATCCCTTCTCCCCTCCCTTATCCCTTCTCCCCTCCCTTATCCCTTCTCCCCTCCCTTATCCCTTCTCCCCTCCCTTATCCCTTCTCCCTCCTTATCCCTTCTCCCTCCCCTTATCCCTTCTCCCTCCTTATCCCTTCTCCCTCCCTTATCCCTTCTCCCCTCCCTTACTCCCTTCTCCAACCTCCCCCGCCCATGGCCCTTTTTCCACCCCTACCTCACTCCTTCCTCCACCTCTCCCATCCCTCGCCCCATCCTCCACCTCTCCCTCCTCTTCCCGTAACAGGCTCCAGGTAGGTCAACTCTGTTATTTGTCAGTTTTCACTCCAGTCCACTTCCCCCTCGCCCCTAGTGGGTCCTTACCTGAGAGTCTGAACTGAACTGAACTGAACTCCAGTCTGTCTGTCTGTGCCTCTGTTTGTCTGTCTGTCTCTGTCTCTCTCTCTCTCTCTCTCTCAAGCTGGCGGCAGTGCTGCCATCTGGGAGGGTCAGTGTCACTGACTTTCTCTGTTAGCTTTCTGTGTCAGCTAAGGTCATAGCGCTGTAGCTTTCTCTGTCTGGGAGGAGCCATGGCGGTCTAGCTGCTGCCTGGGTAAGTTAGCAGTATAGCTTGTCTATGAAGCACTCTGCTAGTGATTTTTTAATAGTTGTCGATTATTATTACTATTATTGCAATCGTCTTGAACATCATTATCATATTCATTATCAACATAATTATCACTTATTTATCATGGTTATAAAAAGTGTTTGTAAAAATTTTCATCATCACCACCACCACCACCATTGCCATTTTCATGAACACCGTCATTATCATCATATTCAACGAGATCATTTTTTTTAGATTTACTTTTGTTAATGTTCTCACTATTATTTTGTTATATGTCTGTACAAGCGCATTTAGTTGTTGCTTATCATTTATTTGGAGGGGGATCAGGTGATGTGGGTCTTGATCACATGACCCGTTCAGTGAATTATTAAAGACATCTTAATTACCCAAGTCGCAGCCTATACAGGTGTGTGTTTGACTCAAGGTGGCGCTGGCACAGCACTAGGCTCCCTCTTCACGTGTAGATATACTGACTATACACATGTATACTCAGTAGATCTACACACACACACACATTATATATATATATATATATATATATATATATATATATATATATATATCTTCTTTCTTTCAACACGTCGGCCGTTTCCCACCGAGGCGGGGTGGCCCAAAAGGAAAAACGAAAGTTTTCCTTTTACATTAGTAATATATACAGGAGAAGGGGTTACTAGCCCCTTGCCCCGGCATTTTAGTCGCCTCTTACGACACGCATGGCTTACGGAGAAAGAATTCTGTTCCACTTCCCCATGGAGAATATATATATATATATATATATATATATATATATATATATATATATATATATATATATATATATATATATATATATATATATATATGGGGAGAAATAAATGGGATTAGATCAGGGGTTTCAAATAGAGTTAGAGCTAAAGAAGGAGTGGCAATAATGTTGAATAATCAGTTATGGCAGGTAAAGAAGGAATATAAATGTATAAATTCAAGGATTATGTGGAGTAAAGTAAAGGTTGGATGTGAAAAGTGGGTTATAGTAAGTGTTTATGCACCTGGAGAAGAGAGAAGTGTAGAGGAGAGAGAGAGATTTTGGGAAATGTTGAGTGAGTGTGTGGGAGTTTTGAGCCAAGTGAGAGAGTAATTGTGGTTGGGGATCTTAATGCTAAAGTGGGTAAAAATGTTGTGGATGGAGTAGTAGGTAAATTTGGGGTGCCAGGGGTAAATGTAAATGGGGAACCATTAATTGAGCTATGTGTAGAAAGAGGTTTGGTAATAAGTAATACATATTTTATGAAAAAGAGGATAAATAAATATACAAGGTATGATATAGCACGTAAGGAAAGTAGTTTGTTGGATTATGTATTGGTGGATAAAAGGTTGATGAGTAGGCTTCAGGATGTACATGTTTATAGAGGGGCAACGGATATATCAGATCATTATTTGGTTGTAGCTACAGTTAGAGTAAAAGGTAGATGGGACAAAAATAAAATGGCAACAGCAAGTAAGAGAGAGGTAAAAGTGTATAAACTAAGGGAGGAGGAAGTTAGGGTGAGATATAAGCAACTATTGGCAGAAAGGTGGGCTAGTGCAAGTAGGAGTAGTGGGGTTGAAGAGAGTTGGGATAGTTTTAAAAATGCAGTATTAGAATGTGGGGCAGAAGTTTGTGGCTATAGGAGGGTGGGTGCAGGAGGAAAGAAGAGTGAGTGGTGGAATGAAGAAGTAAAGGGTGTGATAAAAGAGAAAAAGGTAGCTTATGAGAGGTTTTACAAAACAGAAGTGTTAATAGAAGAGCAGAGTATATGGAGAGTAAAAGAAAGGTGAAGAGAGTGGTGAGAGAGTGCAAAGAAGAGCGGATGAAAGAATGGGAGAGGCTCTGTCAAGAAATTTTGCTGAAAACAAGAAGAAATTTTGGAGTGAGATAAACAAGGTAAGAAAGCCTAGGGAACGAATGGATTTGTCAGTTAAAAACAGAGTAGGGAGTTAGTAGATGGGGAGCTGGAGGTATTGGGTAGATGGCGGGAATATTTTGAGGAACTTTTAAATGTCGATGAAAAAGGGAGGCGGTAATTTCATGTACTGGCCAGGAAGGTACAACATCGTTTAGGAGTGAAGAAGAGCAGGATGTGAGTGTGGGGGAGGTGCGTGAGGCATTACGTAGAATGAAAGGGGGTAAAGCAGCTGGAATTGACGGAATCATGACAGAAATGTTAAAAGCAGGGGGGGATATAGTGCTGGAGTGGTTGGTATTTTTGTTTAATAAATGTATGAAAGAGGGAAGGTACCTAGGGATTGGCAGAGAGCATGTATAGTTCCTTTATATAAAGGGAAGGGGGATAAAAGAGAGTGTAAAAATTATAGGGGAATAAGTTTACTGAGTATACCAGGTAAAGTGTATGGCAGGGTTATTATTGAAAGAATTAGAGGTAAGACAGAGAGTAGGATTGCAGATGAGCAAGGAGGCTTTAGAGTGGGTAGGGATGTGTAGATCAAGTGTTTACAGTGAAGCATATATGTGAACAGTATTTAGATAAAGGTAGAGAAGTTTTTTTTGCATTTATGGATTTAGAAAAGGCATATGATAGAGTGGATAGGGGAGCAATGTGGCAAATGTTGCAAGTGTATGGAATAGGTAGTAAGTTACTGAAGGCTGTAAAGAGTTTTTATGAGGATAGTGAGGCTCAGGTTAGGGTGTGTAGGAGAGAGGGAGATTACTTCCCGGTAAAAGTAGGTCTTAGACAGGGATGTGTAATGTCACCATGGTTGTTTAATATATTTATAGATGGGGTTGTAAAGAAGTAAATGCTAGGGTGTTGGGGAGAGGGTGGGATTAAATTATGGAGAATTAAATGCAAAATGGGAGTTGACACAGTTACTTTTTGCTGATGATACTGTGCTTATGGAAGATTCTAAAGAAAAGTTGCAAAGGTTAGTGGATGAGTTTGGGAGAGTGTGTAAAGGTAGAAAGTTAAAAGTGAACATAGATAAGAGTAAGGTGATGAGGGTATCAAACGATTTAAATAAAGAAAAATTGGATATCACATTGGAGAGAGGGATTATGGAAGAAGTAAATGTTTTCAGATATTTGGGAGTTGACGTGTCAGCGGATGGGTTTATGAAGGATGAGGTTAACCATAGAATTGATGAAGGAAAAAAGGTGAGTGGTGCATTGAGGTATCTGTGGAGACAAAAAATGTTATCCATGGAGGCAAAGAAGGGAATGTACGAAAGTATAGTGGTACCAACACTCTTATATGGGTGTGAAGCATGGGTTGCAAATGCTGCAGCGAGGAGGAGGCTGGAGGCAGTGGAGATGTCCTGTCTAAGGGCAATGTGTGGTGTAAATATTATGCAGAAAATTCCGAATGTGGAAATTAGGAGAAGGTGTGGAGTTACTAAAAGTATTTGTCAGAGGGCTGAAGAGGGGTTGTTGAGGTGGTTTGGTCATTTAGAGAGAATGGATCAAAGTAGAATGACTTGGAGAGCGTATAAATCTGTAGGGGAAGGAAGGCGGGGTAGGGGTCGTCCTAGAAAAGGTTGGAGGGAAGGGGTAAAGGAGGTTTTGTGGGCGAGGGGCTTGGACTTCCAGCAAGCATGTGTGAGCGTGTTAGATAGGAGTGAATGGAGACGAATGGTTTTTGGGACATGACGATCTGTTGGAGTGTGAGCAGGGTAACATTTTGTGAAGGGAGTCAGGGAAACCAGTTAATTGATTTATTTGGACTTGAGTCCTGGAAATGGGAAGTACAATGCTTGCACTTTAAAGGAGGGGTCTGAGATAGTGACAGCTGGGAGGGACTTTTCTCAGCTGTCGTATCTGAGCTCCTCTGCAAAGACAGTGATTATGTATGAGTGTGGTGAAAGTGTTGAATGATGATGAAAGTATTTTCTTTTTGGGGATTTTCTTTCTTTTTGAGTCACCCTGCCTCGGTGGGAGACGGCCGACTTGTTGAAAAAAAAAAAAAAAAATATATATATATATATATATATATATATATATATATATATATATATATATATATATATATATATATATATATATATATATATTCATGTGTATGGTATAAGTTATCATGGTAGTTATGTCGTTAGAATGGGTATCAATATCCTTAGCTCATTTACTTCTGGGAATACACGAGAGAAAGTCCTGTGAAATGAGATACAAAAGCAGTTTTAGGATATTTTATTGAGGAAACGTTTTGCCACGAATGGCTTCCTCATTAATATAGCCTAATACTGCGCTTGTCTTGTTTCACATTTTTCCGTATTGTGTACCATGTCTTTCCCAGAAAGTAGTCTTGGCTATAGTGCTGTGGTGGTGGTAGTCTTTGTTATAGCACTGTGGTAGTGGTAGTCTTCGCTGCAGTTCTGTGGTGGTGGTATCAGCCTATCAGGCGACGTCTTTCAGGTGTGGTAGCCAGGCAGCCTAGCAGTACGTACAATGGTAGTTCTGGCATTTTTTCCTGCCCAGTTTTCAATTATTTCAAGTTTGGTAAGGTAGTTTAGGTGCAGTGAACTGTCTAGTTCTACCTAGTAACTAGCATCCATCATTCTGACTCCCTAGTAACTAACATCCACCATTCTAACTATATAGTAACTAGCAACCACCATTCAAACTCCCTAGTAACTAGCATCCACCATTCTAATTTTCCATTGTATCTATCATCCACCATTCTAACCCTAGTAACAAGAATCCACCATTCTAACTTTCCCTAGTAACTAGCATTCACCATTTTAACTTTTCCTAGTAACTACTATCACACATTCTAGCTTTCTCTGGGTAGCTTCATTTCTAAGCTATGACGACACCATTGCTAGCCTTACCTGTCAAAGTCACCGAAAAGTTTGTCAGCTAAAATAACAGTTGATGCATCCGGAAGCGCTAAACTCTTAGAGATCATACAGTGCCTGGAGGATGAGAGACAATCAGGATTGATCTAAGGGGAGGGCAGCTTCATATCCTTGGAACGAGATCCCTTCAGTAGCATCCAGCGAGGCCGACCGAAACTTCATTATAATTGCTGTTGTTATATTGTTTATTACAGTTTCTACTGTTCTTTTGTTATTGGTTATATTGTTGCTATTATAGGTTCTAGTGTTTCTATTATAGGTAATATAATTTTATTATAGGTAATAATATTTCTATTATTTTTATTGTAGGTAATACTTTCTGTTATACGTTATGAAAAGAATTATAAAAGAGATAATTATATATATATTAGGTGTACAATACAAACGCAATAATATTGAAAATAAAATTAAAAAGTTTAATTAGAAGCGTATTTAAATTGAATAGAATTTAAATAAGAATACGGCAGAATATAATTAGTTATAATAATAATAATAATATCTTTATTTACTACAAGTACATGTATATGACATACAGACTATATAGAAAGTCCCTTGTTATGCTGAGCATTTCGAGCAAATTAGGTCAGTGTCCCAGGATGCGACCCACACCAGTCGACTAACACCCAGGTACCCATTTTACTGATGGGGAACATAGACAACAGGTGTAAAGAAACACGCCCAATGTTTCTACCCTGGCTGGGAATCGAACCCAGGCCCTCGCCGTGTGAAGCGAGAGCTTTAGCCACCAAGCCACCAAGTTTGGCAGCTAATATGAATGAATAACGTATCTCACAAATGCAGGTCGGCAGAATAACTCCAGTTAGAAGTCGAATAATAATAGTATATGTGGTAAGAGCTCCAGACATACACTGATTAAAAAATATTGGATAAGCCTACCTACCCAACCGGTCAAATGGGTGAGGTGGGAAGAAGTCACGTCATCCCAGCTGATAGGCTTCGACCCACAGGCTTCGACCCACAAAAACTAAATGCGCATTATAAAGAAATTGGTTGCAGTTATATAATCCTAAATGCCATAGTTAATTTACGTTAATTTTACGAAGATACGGCCATAAAAATAATGAAATATATAAATTTGATAACTAGCACATACTATATTCACGATCTTTCACACAGTTGTATCCTTTAAAGTAACTCGTGGAATGAAACCTGTATGTATAAAAAAAATGATTCAGTTCACAAGCCTATAATCCAGTCAAGAAGTTAATACACTGTTACGAAGAGAAGACATTGTGCAGTGTTAAAATGGAAAGATACTGTGTACTTTGTTAAGAGGAAAGACACAGTGCATTGTGTTAAGGAAGGACCTTGTACACTGTTATGAAAGGAAGACACTGTGTTAAGAAAAAATGACATTGCACAGTGTTTAAAAGGGAAGAAGTCACTGTACAGTGCCTTAAGGGAAGAAAGCACTGTACACAGTAGATAAAGACATGCACAGTTCAAGACATTTACTGAGGAAACATTTCGCTACGAGTTGCGTCCTCAGTCCTGTGCTAAGTGGGGAAGAACACACTGTACACCATGAAACGAGAAGTTTAAAAGAGTCAGAGATAAAAATTCCTTCGTAGAGTAGGTCCTTCCACGCGGGGTGCAGTGACGCTAGCGCTGTCCTCACCTTCCTTGGATTAAGCTGATTACTCCTCCCATATCTCCAGCCTACCTACCTCCAGGTAAGTAAGTAGGTAACCTTTTTATGACCTCAACGGGTTTTCGCTTCCTAATGACCATTACAACACTAACAACAGTAATAATAATAAAAGGACAGGGAGTAACATTCGTTAATGAAAACTCATAGGCGAGCTTCAAGAGCTAGGGTTCAACCTCCGCAGACGTTGCTAAGTGATTATATCTACTTCATATGCAAGGGAGGATAACACAAGCACTCAGACGTCACTAAGACGCATGGAAGGCCGTCACAACAACAATATTGTGGTTGCGGGACTTCTTGCTTTCTCGTTACAGAATTTTCACCCAAGTGTCGAGTCATTTCGGAAATGGCTTGAGAGAGAGAGAGAGAGAGAGAGAGAGAGAGAGAGAGAGAGAGAGAGAGAGAGAGAGAGAGAGAGAGAGAGAGAGAGAAGGAAGAATAAAAAGACGAAGGAAGATAAAAAGACGAAGGCACAATCTTTGTTAATACTGTATTCAATAATTTTCTAGGCTGTGAGATTTATTTGAAAAAGCCTATATTTGTGGTCACAGTGGAGCCCTCGCTAAGCTTCATAGTGTATATCGAAACACACCTAGCTAGATGTAATTTTATTAGGCTGGCATGGCACACTGGATAAAGCACTGACCTGCTAATTTTCGGACAGGTTTGCCATGAGTTCGAACCCCAGTGAGCTGTGTACTATCGTGTTATTACGAGTTCGCGAGTCTTGTACTCGTTATTCTGCGTTGGCATGTGCAGAGGGAGCAGCTGGCTGCCTGAGCGTTCCACGGTAGCCCACACACGGAGATGACCAGCACAATGTCCCCCAAATTGCTACGAGGCTTTTGTGCATCTAACTGCACCTTGATATATATTTTTTATCTTGCTTGCTCTCTCTTTTTCTTTCCTACCAACCACTGTTCTCTCTCTCACCTTGAATGCCATTAAGGACTAGTGTGTATAGCATTTTACCTGGAGAGGGTTTCGGGGGTCAACGCCCCCCGCAGCTCGGTCTGAGGAGCTGTCCAGCAGGGGTGGCCGAAACATTGATTACGATCTGACAGTAAATCGCAGGATTATCAGTATACCTATGCTGATTTTTAGGTGAAAAAATAATAAAATTGTAAATTTGGAAATACTGGAAATAATAAAATTGTGAATTTGGAAATAATGGAAATAATAAAACTGGAAATTTGGAAATATTAGTTATTGTATATATGCGCTGTTTCTTATACTGCTTCAGAACCTTATAAACGACATATGTTAGGCCAGTCATTGAGTACGTAGCTCCAGCATGGAGCCCACACCGGTTCAAGCACATGCAGAAGCTCTAAAAGATTGAAAGATTTGCAAACAGATTAGTACCAGAATTGAGTGCGTTATAAGGAAAACGGTTGAAGGCTCTGAACCTGACGACCTTGTAGAGAGTACAAGGAAACGCATCAACGCGTACAAAATCATAAGAGGAACTTATAGTGCCGATAGAAATAGATTGAATTGAGAGGACCAGGATCAAGGGGGTACAGATGAGCCATAGGGATGTAAGAAAGTATTTCTTTAGTCTGGCTGGTTGAAAAGTGGAGTAACTTGGATGAGGCAAACTCAATACACTGACAAGACGCAAGAGGCCAGAAATCATTGATGGCGATCAAAGTAGTCAAGCAGGCGGGGCCAGGAGCTGAACCTAGACCCCTGCAAACAACTCGGTGAGGCCACACAACCGGATGTATCGCCTTGGGAGTCACTATTAATATACCTCTGGCTTTCGCCTCATAAAAATAGCTCAGACGAGCTGAACATGACACAGAGATGCAGAGAAAGTTGTCACTCACTCTAGTGGCACTCAAGCTTGATCCAGAGAGGTACTACCGTTTTATCAGATGAATATGATACGGAAAACTGTTAAATGTTTTGCATTCTGGCAGAGCTACTGCTCTTTTTTCTGTCTTATGAAAATAAGTGTATATACATACTGTATTCGGTTTAGTGAGTGCTGAGGTATTATTTAACTGCATTTGTTAACCCTCTAGGGTATGATAACATCTCTTAGTCAATAAATGAGCTGAAGTTGGATAAGAACCCTTAGCCTGTAAATGAGCCGAGGTAGTATAATAGAGCTTAGCCTGTAAATAAACAAATGTAGGATAACATCTGTAGCCTGTAAATCTGTGTAAAATATGTCAGTTTGAACATCTTTGTTTTTCTGGTTTTAGGTCAATGTTACTGATTTTAATAAAATCTACAAGCGGATTCATTTGTATTTATAACTAATCCACAAATATGAAATGTAAATGACTTTTCTGGGTCCATGCTGGACCCATGGTGACTTATGAAGGTCTAAGACGGACCGAAATGTTCTGTCGTGGCTTAGTTGTGAATTGTTCCAGCAATGGTAATGTGACTTTTTTTTTTCATTCTGCTTTGAAATGTAGGCATTTAATGGGCTGTGATTTTCATAATATTTTTGACAGTAGGCTACTGACAGACTTGCTGTAGATTGAAAGTTTTTGAGATTTGAGGTGTCACCATATTTTATTTTTTAAAATGTGAGCATTTTACTTCGTTTGACAATCTCTCTCTCTCTCTCCTTCTTGCAATCGATTTTATGTTGAACTGGCATATGCATAGGCTTTAACGCCAATAAATAATGTCAGTTATTTTTACTTTCAACACAAAAAAAATAAAACTAAACCTAGAAACAGGCTGGTCAACCCTTCCCGTAGCATGCCTTGTCGTCTAGGAAAGTGAAAAGAACTTTAAGGCTTTAATGTCGATGTGTGCTGAAGGTTAACACTTATGCACCTCGGGTGATGTACAGCTGTCATACAGACGTCACTTGTGTGCTCCAGAGAGTGAAATCATGTTTGCAAGAGTGTGGAGGTAACGGTAGAGTTTGCACGCCTGACGCTACCATCACTGCCCCGTCATGGACCAAACGTTACATACATTTTCTCTTCTCGTTTTCATTAGTACTTTCGGTAAGTTCCCAAGTTTTCACTAATTTTTTACGGTATTTTACCCTTAATTCGGCATTAGTAATAGTTTATGTAAGTTTTAATGGCTGGGAAAGTTTGGTTAAGTAACTGTATGTAGGCAAAAGTTATAATGATGGCGTACCAGTCATCAGTACTCACACGTGAGGTCACCAGTACCCCTGACGTGAGGTCACCAGTCCACCTGACATGCGAGGTCACCAGTACCACTTACAAGCGAGGTCACCAGTAACCCTGATACGTGAGGTCATCAGTAATCCTGACACGTGAGGTCACCAATACTCTTGACATATGTCACCATTATCCCTGACGTGAGGTCACCAGTACTCCTGACATGTGAGTTTACCAGTACTCCAGACATGTGAGGTCACCAGTACTCCTGACATGTGAGGTCACCAGTACTCCTGACATGTGAGGTCACCAGTACTCCTGACATGTGAGGTCACCAGTACTCCTGACATGTGAGGTCACCAGTACTCCTGACATGTGAGGTCACCAGTACTCCAGACATGTGAGGTCACCAGTACTCCAGACATGTGAGATCACCAGTACTCCTGACATGTGAGGTCACCAGTACTCCTGACATGTGAGGTCACCAGTACTCCAGACATGTGAGGTCACCAGTACCCCTGAAACAAGTTGAAGAATTAGGCACGTGCAAATACCGAGTATCTTTAATAAGCAGACGTTTCGCCAACCAGTGGCTTCATCAGTACATTACAGGGACAAGACTGAGGGACTGATCTTCAGCCTCTTTAGTCTTCCGTTTTTGTCCGTGTATTGTATTGATAAAGCCACTTGGTTGGCGAAACGTCTACCTAATAAAGATACCCAGTTATTGCTCATGTGTAAAATTATTCGACTTGTCGGTATTATATAACACTTATGTTACGATACCCGTGAAACGATGTGTTACTCTCATAGTATACCTGGAGAGGGTTTCGGGGGTCAACGCCCCCGCGGACCGGTCTGTGACCAGGCCTTTATGTCTAGTTGTTTTGTCTTTCAAGAGGAAGGGGGTCTCAATACTGGTGAAGGCTCTTGATCCAAGGAATTTGAGCTAGGCCCTTGCCTCGGATGAAACATAGCCCCCCCCCCACTCATCCTAATCCAATATAATAATAATAATAATGAATGTAGACAGTTGTGCAATACTTGGGTATCTGTATTGTGGTAACGTTTCGTCAGCCAGTATCTTCGTCATTCCAGTACAGTCTAGAAGAATCGTGGAAAATGAGTTTTCTAAACCTTTATATAATAATAATAATCTGGTTGTTTAGAAGTCAACATATGGTAAGCAACATAAAGTACAAATACGTGTATTTACACGAGCAGGTTTTGTGGTGTAAGAATTGCATAAAATTATATGTTATTTGCTTATGCGAATGAGAAGTGGGGAGGGAATTTTACGGTTAGGATTGTTGATGTTAAGAATGTTAATGTTTGGAATGTGTTGGGTTGATTATTAGTTTTAAAGTTTTCTTATTTTATCACACACGCAGTGATGACAAGCGAAAGGTCCAGGGTTCGAATCTTGGGCGAGGGGCGAGATGTATGAACAAGACTCTTAACTCTTGCCCATGTCTTTCTAGCAGTAAATGGGTACAAAAGGGGGTAGTCGAGTGTTTTGCTTCACATCCTGGTGGAGGACCTAACGATCCCAATGGAAATAAGCTACACTGTATGGCTTTCTTGGGTTATTAGCCATCCAGGGTTACTAAACCGAATAAAATCTTCATCATCGCTGTCATGTACTTCTTCTTTCCTTCTTCATCATAGTGTTAATATTTACAAACTTCTTGCAGAAGTTATGCAGTTTCGTCAATCTACAAAAATTAACTAAGGGGGTAATAGGCCAGTGTTACTTCTAGTGCTACTATGTACAGATTTAGACTTTCACAGAAGTTAAAATAACGGTTTATTTATTAATGATTTTAAAGAGTACATACATATATAAAACATACTTATCTAAATAAAGAAAAAAAGGAGTTCACAGTAAAATGGATAGAACAAACTCTTGATAATGGTCCAGGAGGAGGAGACGAAGACTAAGAAGAGGAAGAAGTCTTTATTCCGATTATTAACCTCAGGTTAAAAACTCAGGATAACCCATTTCCATTGGGGTCCCTCGGTCCTCCCCAAGGTGCGACCCACATCTTGCGCAACATGGGCAGTAGGTGTTAGGAGACTTAGCAGCCCGGGCTGCTTCATTTGTGATCCAAATGGTTTACCATTAGGCAATAAGCTTAGCGCAAGTATATTTTTCAAACAATTCAATTTTTTTACAATGGTCTTGAGGGCATACACATGTTATAGGCACACATAACACCAGAAACAACGTATCAACTAATACTTAGTATCATATTTAATCATCTTTTCTCCTAATTCCTACCTTTAATCCATCCCTACCTCTTCTCCATCCAAAAAATGTAGCCTAATGATTTGTACTTTCTACTTTAGGGAATTCAGACTGTCCTTGTTTACTCTACTCTGTCTTGCGGTTGGCTGGCGGACGACACCAGCCCACCAATTACAGCCCAGCTTCGTGTCCAGGCATCGCTAAGCCTTTCTATAATGTTAATAGTTACCAGGTGTCTGAATGTAATCTCATTTTATCATAGATATAAACATTATTTTCATTGAAATGATGGTGGAATTATTTTATATTCATTACACAGAAATTGGGATTAAATGGGATTAAGTCAGGAGTATCTGAGAGAGTTAGAGCTAAGGAAGGGGTAGCAATAATGTTGAAGGATCAGTTATGGAAGGAAAAGAGGGAATATAAATGTGTAAATTCAAGGATTATGTGGATTAAAATAAGGGTCGGATGCGAAAAGTGGGTCATAATAAGCGTGTATGCACCTGGAGAAGAGGGAGTGTAGAGGAGAGAGAGTTTTGGGAGATGTTAAGCGAATGTATAGGAACTTTTGAACCAAATGAGAGGTAATTGTGGTAGGGGACCTAAATGCTAAAGTGGGAGAAACATGCAGAGAGGGTGTAGTAGGTAAGTTTGGGGTGCCAGGTGTAAATGATAATGGGAGCCCTTTGATTGAACTTTGTATAGAAAGGGGTTTAGTTATAGGTAATACATATTTTAAGAAAAAGAGGATAAATAAGTATACAAGATATGATGTAGGGCGTAATGACAGTAGTTTGTTGGACTATGTATTGATAGATAAAAGACTGTTGAGTAGACTTCAGGATGTACATGTTTATAGAGGGGCTACAGATATATCAGATCACTTTTTAGTTATAGCTACGGTGGAGTAAAAGGTAGATGGGATACAAGGAAAATAGAATCAGTAAGTAAAAGAGAGGTGAAGGTTTATAAACTAAAAGAGGAGGCAGTTAGGGTAAGATATAAACAACTATTGGAGGATAGATGGGCTAGTGAGTGTAGGCAATGGGGTCGAAAATGTATGGGGTAGATTTAAAAATGTAGTGTTAGAGTGTTCAGCAGAAGTTTGTGGTTACAGGCGAGTGGGTGCGGGAGGGAAGAGGAGCGATTGGTGGAATGATGATGTAAAGAGAGTAGTAAGGGAGAAAAAGTTAGCATATGAGAGGTTTTTACAAAGTAGAAGTGATGCAAGGAGGGAAGAGTATATGGAGAGAAAAAGAGAGGTTAAAAGAGTGGTGAAGCAATGTAAAAAGAGAGCAGATGAGAGAGTGGGTGAGATGTTATCAGCAAATTTTGTTGAAAATAAGAAAAAGTTTTGGAATGAGATTAATAAGTTGAGGAAGCCTAGAGAACAAATGGATTTGACAGTTAAAAATAGGAGAGGAGAGTTATTAAATGGAGAGTTAGAGGTATCGGGAAGATGGAGAGAATATTTTGAGGATTTGTTAAATGTTGATGAAGACAGGGAAGCTGTGATTTCGTGTGTAGGGCAAGGAGGAATAACATCTTGTAGGAGTGTGGAAGAGCCAGTTGTGAGTGTAGGGAAGTTCGTGAGGCAGTGGGTAGAATGAAAGGGGTAAGGCAGCTGGGATTGATGGGATAAAGATAGAAATGTTAAAAGCAGGTGGGGATATAATTTTGGAGTGGTTGGTGCTATTATTTAATAAATGTATGGAAGAGGGTAAGGTACCTAGGGATTGGCAGAGAGCGTGTATTGTTCCTTTGTATAAAGGCAAAGGGACAAAGAGAGTGCAAAAATTATAGGGGAATAAGTCTGTTGAGTGTACCTGGTAAAGTGTATGGTAGAGTTATTATTGAAAGAATTAAGAGTAAAACAGAAAGCAGGATAGCAGATGAACAAGGGGCTTTAGGAAGGGTAGGGGTGTGTAGACCAAGTGTTTACAGTGAAACATATAGGTGAACAGTATTTGGATAGGGGTAAAGATGTTTTTATGGCATTTATGGATTTGGAAAAGGCGTATGATAGGGTAGATAGGGGGCAATGTGGCAGATGTTGCAGGTGTATGGAATAGGAGGAAGGTTACTGAAAGCAGTGAAGAGTTTTTATGAGGATAGTGAGGCTCAGGTTAGAGTGTGTAGGAGGGAAGGGACTATTTCCCAGTAAAAGTGGGCCTTAGACAAGGATGTGTGATGTCACCGTGGTTGTTCAATATATTTATAGATGGGGTTGTAAGAGAAGTGAATGCGAGGGTCTTGGCAAGAGGTGTTGGGCTAAAAGATAAAGAAGCAAATACAAAGTGGGAGTTGTCACAGTTGCTTTTGCTGATGACACTGTGCTTTTGGGAGATTCTGAAGAGAAGCTGCAGAGGTTGGTGGATGAATTTGGTAGGGTGTGTAAAGAAGAAAATTGAAAGTGAATATAGGAAAGAGTAAGGTGATGAGGATAACAAAAAGAATAGGTGACGAAAGATTGGATATCAGATTGGAGGGAGAGAGTATGGGGGAGGTGAATGTATTCAGATATTTGGGAGTGGACATGTCGGCGGATGGGTCTATGAAGGATGAGGTGAATCATAGAATTGATGAGGGAAAAGGGTGAGTGGAGCACTTCGGAGTCTGTGGAGACAAAGAACCTTGTCCATGGAAGTAAAGAGGGAATGTATGAGAGTATAGTTATACCAACGCTCTTATATGGTGTGAAGCATGGGTGATGAATGTTGCAACGAGGAGAAGGCTGGAGGCAGTGGAGATGTCATGTCTGAGGTCAATGTGTGGTGTGAATATAATGCAGAGAATTCGGAGTTTGGAAATTAGGAGGAGGTGCGGGATTACCAAAACGATTGTCCAGAGAGCTGAGGAGGGGTTGTTGAGGTGGTTTGGACATGTAGAAGAATGGAACGAGACAGAGTGACTTCGGAGTGTATAAATCTGTAGTGGAGGAAGGCGGGGTAGGGGTCGGCCTAGGAAAGGTTGGAGGGAAGGGGTAAAGGAAGTTTTGTGTGCGAGGGCTTGGATTTCCAGCAAGCATGTGTGAGCGTGTTTGATAGGAGTGAATGGAGGCATATGGTTTTAATACTTGACGTGCTGTTGGAGTGTGAGCAAAGTAACATTTATGAAGGGATTCAGGGAAACCGGCAGGCCGGACTTGAGTTCTGGAGATGGGAAGTACAGTGCCGGCACTCTGAAGGAGGGGTGTAAATGTTGCAGTTTTATAACTGTAGTGTAAAGCACCCTTCTGGCAAGACAGTGATGGAGTGAATGATGATGAAAGTTTTCTTTTTCGGCCACCCTGCCTTGGTGAGAATCGGCCGATGTGTTAATAAAAAAAAAATAATAAAAAAAATACACAGAAATTAATTACAAAATAATTACTTTGAAATTACTTGTAATTACAAATTAAGAATGAGGTGACTTATTACTGAATTGATTACAAAGTATTTTTCCCGATTTCAACAGGTAGGACCTTTTCTTTACATCAATTTTATAGGCTAAGAGCTGTTATCATACCTCCTACCTCAGCTCATTACAAAGCCTAGCCATATCTAAGTTACACTACTACCCCCCGGGAATGTGACCCACAACAATTGACTATCACCCAGGTACCTACTTACTGCTAGGTAAACAGGGACAGCAGGTGTAAGAAAACATACCCAACATTTTCACCAGTGCCGAGGATCAAACCCCGGACACTGTATGTAAGCTGAGTGCTCAGACGCTATGTTCACTGATCAGAGAAACTTTATATTTAAAGAAGGTTGCCACCAAGCGAAACGTTTGTCTTAAAATACAGCTTTGGTCTGTACATAGTGTCATCTTACCACACATGTACCTATTTAATACTATGGCTAAATAGGAGCCGCCGGTTAGGTTGGGTAGGTTTGTCAGGGAACAGGAGAAGTGTTTCCTGACGCTGGTCTTAGTCATATGATGACCCGCAGCTGAAGCTTTTGGCATCTGACCGAGGCCTTTCACTATCTTACCCCTTTAAAAATTAAGGCTATAAATATAACCACCATTGACAGTGGCCGCCGGTGTTAGGATATTGTGATGTCTGGCAGTACGGTGGACCAGCTGAGTCCCCGTTACAGGTGGGAGAAAGTGTCATACAGCGGCGGCGACGTATCCTTGAGTCCTTGACCCTGTAAGAGTCAGCTGTCAGTCCTTCCGGAACTACCATTGGAGGTGGACTTTCGACACAGAGGGCGAGACAGGAAAGAGGGAACAAGGAAGAAAGACCGAAGCCAGAGGTATGAAAGAGATAATACTATTAATGAAAGGAAGATCATTTCATCCCTCCACAGAAACAACTCGTTCTAAAATTGGGCCAGGTCAGCTAGTTTCACACAGATAGCTATTCGTTCATTTCTGCACTCTCGAAATGGCCCTGATCTTTTAATATTTGTTATTTCCAGTTGGGTTAGGTTAGGCTGAGGTGGGTTAAGGTTGGTTAAGTAACAACGAAAAAAACTGGTGACACGTTTCTGAGCGCGGGCGTACCGCGATATTTCGAGCTTGCATTCCACGAACGGTAAAAAAAGGATTGATGAAATCTGAAGGAAGGGTTGCTGAAAGGTGGATTCATCTAACATTCACAGAGTATCCCCACGAAACACCTCTAACAGCCCTGTCTTAAATACAAATAGAAAACTCAATTATGGCCTGTTAGTCAGCAATTTCAGCAGACTATATACAAAAAAGAATACATTTACATTTGTAAACATGCGCTCCACTTCCCCTTCCTTGGATTAAGCAAGCCTGATTAACTCAAATTCTAAGGCGCTGATGACCCTAACGGGTTTTGCGCTTCCCTATGAATATAATTACAAAGGTAAAAATTTTTTAAATCTCTCATTCCATTTCACCTTACTTCCTCTCGTTTCCTCCTTACTTCCCACGTCTCCCTCTATCAATTCCTCTTCCCTTTCTCTTTCCCTCCCTCCCAGGATGTCTAGTATCCGTCCCAGTTTCTCCTTCCTCTCATGCTGTAACCTGGAATGCATTCCCTCCCAGGATGGGACTAGGTATCCCTCCCAGCATGTAATGTAACCAGGTATCCCTCAGCATGTAAATGTAATCAGGTATCCCTCCCAGCATGTAATGTAACCAGGTATCCCTCCCGCATGTAATGTAACAAGGTATCCCTCCAGCATGTAATGTAACCAGGTATCCCTCCCAGCATGTAATGTAACCAGGTATCCCTCCAGCATGTAATGTAACCAGGTATCCCTCCCAGCATGTAATGTAACCAGGTATCCCTCCCAGCATGTAATGTAACCAGGTATCCCTCAGCATGTAATGTAACCAGGTATCCTCCCAGCATGTAATGTAACCAGGTATCCCTCCCAGCATGTAATGTAACCAGGTATCCTCCCAGCATGTAATGTAACCAGGTATCCCTCAGCATGTAATGTAACCAGGTATCCCTACCAGGATGTAATGTAACCAGGTATCCCTCTCAGGATGTAATGTAACCAGGTATCCCTCCCAGGATGTAATGTAACCAGGTATCCCTCCCAGGATGTAACCAGGTATCCCTCCCAGGATGTAACCAGGTATCCCTCCCAGGATGTAACCAGGTATCCCTCCCAGGATGTAACCAGGTATCCCTCCCAGGATGTAACCAGGTATCCCTCCCAGGATGTCAGGGATCCCCCAGGATGCGTCCAGTATGCCAACAAAAAGGTCACGCAATGGTAACAGGAAAATGAAAGTCAGGCTGTTATTTCCGCCTAAGAAAATTATATTTGTACGTGGCCAGAGATAGCGTCCGCTGGAGTATATATATATATATATATATATATATATATATATATATATATATATATATATATATATATATATATATATATATCTGCCGGATAGGTAAAACGCGATTTGGCTTAAATAGCAACGCTCTTGGCGATAAGGAAAGCGAAAATTTGTGTATGAAATAATTTCACAAAATCATTCTGAACCTAACGAAAAAAATATTTTCATTATGTTTGTTTGTTTTTTAAAATATTGTAAACTTTTCTAGTTGGATTAGGCTAAATTAAATTACACTTGTTATAATAAGGTTAGGTAAGTTTTCTAAGGTTCTTTTGGTACAAAATTACTAATTTTTACATTAACATAAATGAAAAAAATATATCATTAAACGTATAAAAACATTTTAGAAAGACTTAATATATATATATATATATATATATATATATATATATATATATATATATATATATAAAAGAGAGAGAGAGAGAGAGGTATATTTTATAACATAATATGGTACAAAAGATTTAAGAATACATTGTTGATATAAAGATGGCTATACAGTACACAGTGTGGAGATACATGTCTAGTACATATTGTTACATGTTTGTCACTGATTATAATGCGAAAATCTCATCCAGCTCCTCCGAGCTGGGGCGCGTGCCCAGAATACAGCATGCATT
>WNWK01005175.1:95219-125387 GCA_009830355.1 Cherax destructor | reverse complement strand
GGTGGGTTAAACCATTGAGTGGGGGGGCCTGGCATCCCCCCCCCCCTCACCCCCCCGCATCCCCCCCAGGTTCAGTTTTTTTGTACAGGGCGGGGCAAAAATCGGGAAATGCTGTGTTTTTTACATCTTTTCCCCATTTTCTTGCTTTTTGAAAATTAAAAAAATTGGCCCCATAACATACAAGTGTTCCACAAGTGAAAAAAAAATTTAAAAGCTTCGCGGAATTAAAAAAATCAAATTTTGGGGATAACAAGGTGGCTCAGTGGGGATAATGGGGCCTAGGCCTTAAAACTCATTTTAAATTGGAAGAATGGGCGAATATACGAGCTTGTTAATGAATAACCCAAAATGTGACCTCATGAAAAGAATGACACAGGTCCCAACAAGTAAAAAAACAGAAAACTTGTTGCTTGAGGGATCAACAGAAAACAAAGAAAGGTGCACCACTTAATTTCATCTTAATTGGGGAAAAGGCATTAAGTTTTTAAAGCAGTGTGTGACAAGGAAGGGGCCTAAAATGGGGTGTGTGTTTACAGGCTGGTTTACAACTTTAAGTTGCATAATAAGTTGCATAATATTAAGTTTTCGGTGAAAGTGTTCAGATGATCATACAGCAGCAAGAAATTTTCCCCTGCTGAATTTCAGGAACTTATTTCTGAGGGTTGCTATAAGCCACAGCAAGTGTTTAATGCTGAGAGACAGGGTTTCTGGAAGAAAATGCCACACGAACTTATATCAGTCAGCAAGAGAAAAGTGCACCAGGCTTCAAGGCAGCAAAGGATCGCTTCACCTTGCTCCTTTGGTAATGCATCAGGTGATTTCAAGTGTAAGCCCATGGTTATTTACCGCTCTAAGACTCCTCGTGCTTTGAGGGGTGGATAAAAACACCTTACCAGTAATTTGGAGGTCAAACCAGACAGCATGGATGACAGAGGACATATTTATTGACTGGTTTAAGCATCACGTTATTCCTGAAGTCAAGTTTAACTGCACAGCAAGAACCTTGCATTCAAGGCTCTCTTCATTCTTGATAATTCCCGTACTCATCCACAAGCTTTCTGGATGTGACCCACATATAAAAGTTGTATTTTTACCTCCAAATACAACATCTCTGATACAACCACTGGATCGGGAGTTATTCAGACATTCAAGTGTAACTACACAAAAAGTTATAAAAACTAGTTGCATCAATGGACTCTGACTCCAACCTGGCAGTACCAAGCTTCTGGAGAAAATTTAACATTGCAGATGCCATCAGCTATGCTAGAAGTGCATGGAATGAAGTGCCCCAATCAACATTAAATGCAGGCTGGGGAAAGTTATGGCTTTCTGTAGTTAATTGTTTCACTGGTTTTCCCTTCCTTGAGAGTCAGGTTCAGGAAATTGTTCAGCTGGCAAGGAGATTACCAGGTGATGGTTTTGAAGATATGAATGAAGATGATTGAATGAACCTTAGAAGATAATGATGAAGACATGAGTCCAGAGGAAATGTTGGCAGAGTTCATGCACAGATACAAGGGAGGGAGATAACAGAAGAAGATGAAGAAGAACCTGAAGAAAAACAGTTAACATTGCAGCAGTTACGTGAGCAGTTCCATGTTGCTGCTAAACTAGCAGACTTTTTCATTGAAGAGGACCCTGACAAAGCTAGAAGCAGGCTTTGAAACGGGGTCTAGACCAGCTGATGATGCCTTACCGTCAGCTGTATAATGTAATGCAGAATAAAAGAGCCCAGAGATCCATTACAGAATTTATACACACACCAATACAACCATCGACTTCAGCACCAGGACCTCTACCATCCACTTCTACCGACAACCAACAACCATCCACCTCAGCCCAGTAGGGCCACACCATCCATATCCACTCTTCACTACCATCCACAAACATCATTACCCACAATTTAAGGTAAGAAATACTATTATTTCTTCAATTTTTGCAAGATCTGTTGGTCTAAAAAAACTTGTTTGGCTTTTTGGGGACTCCCAGGAACATAACCCTATTTTTCCCATAAGTTCTTTTAATTATCTAACACGATTTTACCTAACACTATGTTTTCAGGACCGTAACTACCATGCTAAATGAGGGTCTACTGTATACGTATCCAAGCGCAGCAAGGGGTCAATGGCAGAACGGCCCTTACGGAAGCCATATTGACTAGGGGAGAGACTATTGTGCGTCTCTAAATACCACATCAAATGTCTATTAACTAGATATTCCATCACCTTGCAAACTGCACTGGTAAGAGCGATGGGACGGTAGTGAGAGGTATCACGTCCCGTAGTACCTGGTTTGCGAAAAGGGAGAACAATAGCAGACTTCCACAGTTGGGGAAGAACTCCTTGCGACCATACAAGATTAAAGAGTCGTAAGAGGACAGTAAGAGCAGACTGATATAAATGCTGTAGCATACGAATATGTATGCCGTCTGGCCCAGCTGCCGATGATCGGCAAGCAGAGTGTGTTGCCTCCAGTTCTTGAAGGGTAAAAGGCACATTATAAGATTCTTGTCTAAGAGAAGAAAAATCTAAGGGCTTTAACTCGCTGGCAGACTTAGAAGGAACAAGGGGCATAGATGGAGCCCCTGAGATATGCGGACTAGATGATTACCAATTTCAGTGGCAACGGCAAGAGGGTGTGCTATATCGACACCAGCAACCTGAAGAACAGGAGCCGGGTCGGGGGAGAACATACCACTAAATTTCCGCACTTTCTTCCAGACTGCACTCATCGAAGAAGCCGAAGTGACAGTAGAAACGTAATCTTGCCAGCAAGTGCATTTAGCATCACGTATGACACGGCGAGCAATAGCTCTCTTCTGCTTAAAATCAAGGAGTTTCTCTGTGGTTCTCTTATACCGACACCTGCCCCATGCAGCGCATTTCAAACGTACTGCCCGAGCACAAGTAGGAGACCACCAAGCCACGCACTTCTGAGGATGCTTGCCCGAGGTTTGGGGAATAGAATGTGAAGCCGCTGTGAAGATGGAGGACGCAAAGAGATGTAAAACCTCATCAATGGAGGACGAGGTAGGAACCTCATGAAAGGCAGTAAGATGTGCATAAAGGTCCCATTTTGCACGGTCAAATTGCCAGCATGGGCAATGAGGAGGTGGAGAAAACAAAGGGGACTTAAGGATGATTGGGAAATGATCGCTGTCATGTAAGTCCGGGTGGACAGACCAGGTGAAGTCAAGGACTGTTGAGGAAGAGCAGATGGAGAGATCGATACAGGAGAAAGAATGAGTTCGAGGATCAAAATGGGTAGGAGTACCCGTATTTAAAACATGGAGGGAAGAGAAGCAAGAAATGCCTCAACTGAATGCCACGGAGTCACAGTGCGACTCCCCAGAGAAAATGGGTGCTTAAAATCACAAGTAATAGAAGGGGTGGCGGTAAGGAAGAAACCAGAAAATCAACATCTGGGATAGACAATGCCCGCGAAGGAAGAGATATAAAGAACAGAGGTATACCACTTATTGAAGTGATACGGGCTGCGGGTGTAATGTAAGGAAAAAAGGGAACATAGAGCTGACGGTATGGATTACCAGTGCGTATAAGAAGAGCACTTTCGTTAAAGGTTCCATCGGAAAAAGGATCCGATGAATATAACAAATCATAGCCTGAAAAGGGCCTGATAACAGTGGATTGTAATTTGGGTTCTTGCAAACAGACCCCAATAGGGGAAAACTGGGAGAGCAACACCTGAAGCTCACCCCGGTTACCCCTGAGGCCTCGGATATTTCACTGCAAATAAGCCATGATTTATGGAGAGAAAGATATAAGTGGAAGTGAGAGGAATCTATGGACTAGGGTTAGAAAAGTCCACGTGTGGAGGCAGCTAAAGACCTGTAATCAGAGAAGGAGGAGGACGTTGTGAAGTAAGGGGGGGTTGAGACGAAGAAGAGAGATGAGGAACCTCAGGTGGAGTAGTGTCCATCATCAGTCCAGTCTCTGAAATATATTCTGCAATAGCTTCCAGTGTTTCGGAAGTCAAAGATGCAGAATGTGATACTACATTAGAAATGGAAGAAGAGTGAGCAACTATCGGGGAGTCTATAGACTGTACTAAAGTAGAGGGCGAGGATATAAAAGAGGAAACTGTCGAAGGGGCTTGGGAGGGGACAGGGGATGAAGGTAGTGTATGAGGAGGAGGATGAACCTCCACACACGTTACAGAACTAGTCAGAGGCAAAGAACCTGGCAGTAGGGATTTTTTGCCGGGCTTATGAGAAGAAGGGGGGCGCTGAGGTTTAGGTGAAGGACGAGGACGTGTAGACTCAGTACTGTGCGAGTGAGTAGAGAAAGGAGTGTGGATAGTATGAGAAGCCGAGGTAGGGACCTCGGAGCCAAGAACATCAAAAGGATTTGAGGCAGGGGTGACTGAGGTGTAGATGAGAGATGGCCACAGCATATGAGAAGCCTTCCGCCTCTTAGACAACGAATTTCCCGCTCATTCAGGTAAACCTGACAACGGCGAGAATACAATGGATGTGCCTCATGACAGTTAAGGCAAGAGGGAGGTAGAGTACAAGAAGAACTGGCATGGTCATCAGCACCACAGACTGGGCATTTGGCCATGGACCTGCAATATTTCGCTGGATGACCAAAACGCCAGCAGTTTCTACACTGCTGCGTGTAGGGTCACCCAACTTGTAAACGTTGACCTGCAATGTAGACCAAAGGTGGAAGTTCTCGGCAGTCAAACGTTAAACGAGCTATATTGCAAGGAAAACGTCTTCGCTTATTGGCAGGGAGGACAAAAGTGTCAATTTTAAGGATAGGGAGTTCTTGAAGCTCAAGCTGCTCTAAAATGTCATCACCAGATGTCCAGAAATTCCGTTGGACAATGGTGTGGGGTAAAATGACAGAACCACAACAAGAATTGAGGGAATGATGCTTGTCAATAGTAACAGGAACAGTATATATGGTTGTTATAAGAGAAAGTTCGCGAGCTTGGCCAGCATTCTAGACCGTGATGATGCGAGTGCCGCTCTTGAGAGCGTGAAATGAGATATCTTTACCAACATGGCATAGCAGAGCCTTACCGATACTATGATCTGAAAGATAGGTATTAGGAGAAGTCGGTCGTAGAGTAAAAAATTTTGTCCATTGAGTAGTGTGAAATAAAGTGTCTAAGGGGAGTGCGCGATGAGCTAGTCGTTTCTGAGACGAACGAGAAGGAAGTGTCGAATTGTCATGTAAGGGTCGTGGTCGTTTGTGTGTGGGACCGGGGGTGGTCCGACGTGTGACGGGCGTGCAATTCGAAAATTGCTGCACTGTTAAGGGAGAAGCCGGAATCAAGGTCAGAGAATAGCGAAGATCAGACATATCGAAAGGGCCAGTCGGGTCCCCGGTACCTGAAGCAGGTGATGAACTGGCACCAGCAAGAGGTACAGGGGTATTAGGGTTGTCCGAAGAGTTGTCCATTAACGAGGTAGAGTCAGAACTAGGTGCGGTATCAAGGGGCCCGGGGGTAGGTTCACAGATTAGGGCATCCATGGTTAGGTTACTTCTTTCTTTTTGTTTTTAAGAAAAAAAAAAAAATAAAATAAAAATATAAAAAAAGAATAAAAAAGGGGGAACGTGGAGGAATAGTCCTAGGAGGAATGAAAGGGGCATAAATCCCCTCCGCGCCCAAGAGGACCTCAACACCGCAAGTAGTGCAGATGCTGCATGGAACCCGTGCCATACCCTACCCTTCATGCCAGTAAACCAGCAATCCGGGATAGCAACCTCACATCCACCGAGCCACCTCATCGGACAAAAGAGAGGGCGGCCGGATATCTGCACAAAGCATACCGGCTTCAGCCACCACCCCGGAATCAAAAGGTGGCCTCCAGAGATACACCGCGCCCGAAAGATACCCAAGGCCACCCCGGGAGACCGGAGAGGGATCAGGACATCCCCAGGCGATCCAGATTCCATGGCAAACTACACCACTGCCATGAACCTCAACGGAATGGGATTGGACCACGGCACCCTTCCCCTACCTAGGAACTAGAATGCCTGTGGAGAGAAGCTCCCAGGGTAAAATGGGAAGGAAATAAGGGAGGGATGAGGAGGAGGAGGCGGAGGAGGAGGAGGAAAGGGAAAAGGGAAGATGGGAAAGGGAGGGGGTAATTAGGTTCGTCTGAGGAAAAAGACCAAGAGGTCCAACCTCAGACCAATATCCTCTTTACCTCGCCAAGGAGCCCCCTTAAAGAGGATGTGCCGTAAGCAGTTCAATTTCTGTCAACTTCAAGCCTCTACATCTCGGTAAGTATTGATCGCAAAAAATTTTTTTAACCTATTAGATTTAGAAAAAAGTATCATTTCATAAGAAAAATCATTTTTTTTTCAAATATTTTTCGACCCTGAGAACAGGTTTCCGAGAAGGCCTGTCGACCCCAAAGGGTTAAGCAATTCAGTAACCCATTTTGTTCTTCTGTACCATCTCCTACGCTCTCTCTATATCTGATCTTCTGGGTTTCCTCAGTGGTACGTGCTTCATACATACCTTGTAGCTTCTCTATTCAGCTTCTCTAGGCACTGGTGGGGATTAAGGGCGCTTATGTCTGCTTCCCAGGATATGTCTGATATCTATTGGATTATTTTTTCCCACTCAAATTTATGGTTGTTAAAATTAAAGTTACTGAACATCCCGTCTCTAACATTAGTGATGCAGTTCCTTAATCCTGAGTTAATACAGTGGACCTTCGGAAATCGAACACTTCCAACTCGCCCTATTATGTAAGTTTATTATTGTAAGTGCTTTTATAGGTGTATTTTGGGGTCTGAAATGGACTAACCTAATTTACATCATTCCTTATGGGAATAAATTCATTTGGTAATAGCACTTAAACAGCATTCTGGAATGAAGAATGTTCGATTTCCGGGGTCCATTGTACTCGTTTGGACTTTTATGATGTGATCAAAGTACGTATATTGTTTTTGTAACTGTTATGTCTCTGATTAGTTCCTCGTTGTTTGTGAATATAAAATCCTGGGTATTTTCATTTCTAGTGGGATCAATTATCTGTTGGTTTAATGAGCACTTTTCACAAAGCCTCATTAGTTCCCTGGTATGTGCCTGTTGAGCCAAGGTGCTTCCCGGAGATATTTCTGGTATAACATTGCTTTGTGCCATCTTCCATTTTACATGAGAGAGATTAAATCTCCAATGAGTAAAATATTTGGTGTGGGATTTTCTAGCCTCTCAACATAACTATCTATCTTCCTTAACTGATATGTGAATTCCTTAGCAGTTGCTGATGGTGGTTTGTATTCTAGGATAGTTACCAAATTCCTATTTTCAACTATAATGCCGTGGATTTCTACTACAGTCATACCTCGGTTAATGATATTAATCCATCAGAGAGGGCGTATCTGTAACCGAATCAATCGTTATCCGAATCAATTTCCCCCATAAGAAATAATGGAAAAAAAGTTAATCCGTTCCAGACTTCCAAAAGTAGTAAAATATTTTTTAAAACTTTTTGGCATTAAATAATACACAATTTAATGAACATTAAAGAAATACATGTAAATATAGTACAATAACATGTCACTTACATTTATTGAAGAGTTGTTGATGTGTGGAGGACGGGAGGAGGGGAAAGGATGGATATAGTGCTAGTGTTTGAAGGGAAATCCTTGCAGGTGGCAAGTTCTTTTCTGGGGTTACTGGCCTTTTTTTTTTAATGCCACTAGGACCAGGTTGAGAGTCACTGGACCCCTCTAACCAAAAAACTGTCCAGGGAGCTCTGTGTCTGCCGATTCTTACATCCCTGAAATGAGACACCACTGGTATTGTACAGGTTGCCAGCACGGCCTGCAACAGCATGATTAGGGTGATATTCATCAATAAAGCCTTGCACATCAGTCCATTTGGCACAGATCTCCTAATCCTTGAAGAAGGCACCTTCTTCCATCTCTGTTCCACCTCCTCCCCCTTGAACCATTGTCCTGACCTGTGGTCTCTTGTTGCAGTTGCTGTTGAAGCTCTTTAGATCTTCAGTTTACCTGGAGTTTACCTGGAGAGAGTTCCAGGGGTCAAGCCCCTGCGGCCCGGTCTGGACCAGGCCTCATGTTGGATCAGAGCCGATCAACCAGGCTGTTACGCTGGCCGATGCAGTCCAACGACGAACTCGCTGGCTGGTCAGGCACCGACTTTAGTGCCTGTCCAGTGCCTGCTTGAAGACAGCCAGGGGTCTATTGGTAATCCCCCTTATGTATGCTGGGAGGCAGTTGAACAAACTTGGGCCCCTGACACTTATTGTGTTGTCTCTCAACGTGCTAGTGGCACCCTGCTTTTCATTGGGGGATTCTACATCGTCTGCCGAGTCTTTGCTTTCGTAGGGAGTGACACTCGTGTGCAAGTTTGGTACTAATCCCTCTAGGATTTTCCAAGTGTATATAATACGTAATGTATCTCTCCCGCCTGCGTTCCAGGGAGTACAGGTTTAGGAACTTCAAGCGTTCCCAGCCTTGAAAGGTGCAGTTAGTGTGCAGCAATATTCCAGCCTAGATAGAACAAGTGACCTGAAAAGTGTCAACATGGGCTTGGCATCCCTGGTTTTAAAGGTTCTTATTATCCATCCTGTCATTTTTCTGGCAGATGCGATTGCTACAGTGTTATGGTCCTTGAAGGTGAGATCCTCTGTCATGATCACACCCAGGTCTTTGACGTTAGTTTTTCGCTCTATTGTGTGGTTGGAATTTGTTTTATACTCCAATGAGATTTTAATTTCCTCACGTTTTCCATATCGGAGTAATTGAAATTTCTCATCATTGAACTTCATATTGTTTTCTGCAGCCCATTTAAAGATTTGGTTGATGTCTGCTTGGAGTCTTTCAGTGTCTTCAATGGTGGACACTGTCATGCAGATTCGGGCATCATCTGCAAAGGAAGACATGGCATTGTGGCTGATATCCCTGTCTATGTCCGATATGAGGATGAGGAACAGGATGGGAGCGAGTACTGTGCCTTGTGGAACAGAGCTTTTCACCGTAGCCGCCTCAGACTTTACTCTGTTGACTACTACTCTTTGTGTTCTACTTGTTAGGAAATTATAGATCCATCTACCAACTTTTCCTGTTATTCCTTTATCACGCATTTTGTGTGCTATCACACCATGGTCACATTTATCAAAGGTTTTTGCAAAGTCTGTGTATATAACATCTGCATTCTGTTTGTCTTCTAGAGCATCCAGTACCTTGTCGTAGTGGTCCAGTAGTTGGGACAGACAGGAGCGAACTGCTGTAAACCCATGCTGCCCTGGGTTGTGTAATTGATAGTTGTCTAGATGAGTGGCGATCTTGCTTCTTAGGACCCTTTCAAAGATTTTTATGATATGGGACGTTAGCGCTATTGGTCTGTAGTTCTTTGCTATTGCTTTACTGCCGCCTTTGTGGAGTGGGGCTATGTCTGTTGTTTTTAGTAACTGCGGGACGACCCCAGTGTTGAAAAACACCACCCTGAGCAAGGTGAAATAAGCCATCTCTGAAACCAGTTCAGTGACAGAGCCATGTTGCACTTCAGGAAAATGTTAAAGAGGCACCAGAAACAGAGCACTCTGGACAGTTACTTTTCTAGGAAGGGGTCTAGTGACTCTCAAGCTGGTCCTAGTGGCATTAAAAGAAAAAGAAGGGAAGTAACCCCAGATAAGACTTGTTACCTGAAGTCCTTATGGAGGGGGATTCCCCTTCCAAACACTAACCCCTCCCCCTGTCCTCCTCCCTATCTTCCAGATGCCAGCAACTCTCTTCAATAAAGGCAAGTAAATGTTATTTATTATTCTGTTATTTATTATTTATTATGTATTTATTATTATGTGTTCATAATGTTGTTTTGTGTATGTAGAAATATAATTAATATCATTTAAATTTATTATTTTTTAATATTTTTGGGTGTCTGGAACGGATTAATTGTATTTACATTATTTCTTATGGGAAATATGGTTTCGAGTTTTTCGTGTTAAGGTCTAGCTCCTGGAACGGATTATGACCGATAGTCGAGGGACCACTGTATCTGGTAGGCTCCATAGAAACTTTCTTACGCTTTCTAGGTTTTCACTTTTCAGTACCTCTCTTATGCCCGACCAGCTTTCCAACTCACTGGGGCAAATCCAGAATCGACTTTCTTGTTTCATGTTTGCATGAAGCTTTGTACATGATACATGGGATGTTTTACCACATATTTCACAATCAATGCCCCTAATATTTCTCCCAAAAATTTTTTCACATATACAACAGACCTTATATCATGCTATGTTCACTACTGGGCAGGTGTATGTGGTGGGTGGTGGGTTGTTGTGGGTAGGCTGGGATGTGGGGGCTGGTATGTGGGGGTGGGGATCCGTGGGAAGATGGTATGGGTGCTGGGAGGTGGGGTGGCGAGCTGGGAGGTGGGGTGGTGAGCTGGGAGGTGGGGTGGTGAGCTGGGAGGTGGGGTGGTGAGCTGGGAGGTGGGGTGGTGAGCTGTGGAGGTGGGCTGGGAGGTGGGCGTCCCAAGAGAGTAGGTGCACGTGGCGCTTGCGCACTTTACTCCTATATAATTACACCAGATATTGTACACTATCACTTGGGATTAATTAATATTACTTTTGTCCACAAATTCAGTTCATTATATCACTGCCCATTCATATCCCTTTCCCTCATTATATCACTTACACAATATCCAATATTCATCTGATTTTATATTTCCACTTATCTGTCGACTTTTACTGGTCTTACTGAGTTCCTCACACTAGTCTAGACTGGATATTGTGGTATGGGGTATATGGTGTTTTATGGTTGTGTATGGTAGGCCTGAGTGGCTGAATGGCAGCACTGCCAGATGTATCGCACGCGATGCCACATTTTAGTTTAAACCACTTCCATTATCTTTAATCACTATCCTTGTGTTTTGCCACTGCCAATTTTTGGGAAGTCCATGGGGTTAGATGTGAGTGGCCAGGATGTGGAAGAGTTGGTGGATGACCACAGGGAAGAGCTAACCACTGAAGAGCTGCAACACTATAGTTATTCTGTATAAAATGTATTTTTTGTTAATATTTTTGGGTGTCTGGAACGGATTAATTGGATTTACATTATTTTTTATGGGAAATATTGCTTTAGTTTTTGTCGAATTTGGTTTTCGTCAGACTCCGGAATGAATTAAAAACGAAAACCAAGGTTCCACTGTACAGTGGACCCTCGGTTTTCGTACAGCTCCCAACTTGAACAATTATGTAAGTGTATTTTTGTGGGTCTGAAACAGATTAATCAAATTTACATTCGTCCTTATGGGAACAAATTCATTCGGTAACGGCACTCGAACAGCATTCTGGAAAGAATTATCGACGAAAACCGAGGGTCCACTGTACTTCCTTATTTACAATACCTATACGGTACTGTACAGTTTTACAGGTTACAATATTCTTAGTGTTTGGTAATCTTCTGAATCAGTTGACCAAGTCCATTGGTTCTGAACTTTGTTCATTACTACAGTCTTGAAAAATAAATTTCATAATTCAGAATCTCCGGACAATCAGCAATAACATACATCCCCTTCCCCTATTAGTCTGTTAATTCGAGAGTACACTGCAATTAGATACATGCAGGCCCCACTTTACAGTGCTTCGCTTTACAGCATTTCGCTAATACAGCAGTTTTCAATTATATACCCATTCTTCATTTATTCAGACTTCCTACAATAAATATATTCACCACTACCTATAAGCTAAGGATAAAAATATTTTAAGGTAACTAATGTGTGTACTGTATATGCATATTTTAAGCCTAGCTCTATTGCTTACTTAATATATTTTTTTAATAACACATCAGCCGTTTCCCACCAAGGTAGGGTGGCCCCCCCCCAAAAAAAAAAAATTCATTATCATTCACTCCATTACTGTCTTGCAGAGGCACGCTCACACTACAGTTATAAAATAAAACTGGTTTGGACATGTAAGAGGATTGAATGAAATAGAATGACTTGGAGTGCATAAGTGCATAAATCTGTAGTGGAGGGAAGGCAGGGTAGGGGTCGGCCTATGAAAGGTTGAAGGAAGGAGGTAAAGGAGGTTTTGTGTGTGAGAGGCTTGGACTTCCAGCAAGAATGCGTGAGCATGTTATGTAGGAGCGAATGGAGACAAATGGTTTTTAGGACTTGACGTGCTGTTGGAATGTGAGCATGGTAACATTTATAAAGGGATTCAGGGAAACTGGCAGGCCAAACTTGAGTCCTGGAGATGGGAAGTGTATAGTGCCTGCACTCTGAAGGAGGGGTGTTACTATACAGTCATCCCTCCGTTTTCGTGTATCTCTGTTTTTGTGTATTTCAGTTTTCGTGCATTTTTTTCAGGGAAAATTGACCTCTGTTTTCGTGTGATTCCCTCCGTTTTCGTGCTTGGTCCGGAACCCTGTCCAGTGCCCAGCGCACATACAAAGCCCGCAAGCCCGTCTCCCACGCACATTCTCAGGCAGTGTAGCATTGTTTCTGGTTGAGTGAACATTATCCTGCGAGTTCATACAAAACATTTCTTAACAATCCATTGTTTTTGGCCCTTGATTATTGTGTGTGACTGCTAAATAAGCCACCACGGGCCCAAAGATAGCTCCTAGTGTCAGTCCTTTGGTAAAGAAAGTGAGGAACACCATAGAATTAAAGAAAGAAATCGTAGCAAAGTGGTGAGAGGCAGTAATGATGAGAGGCAGTGGTGGTGAGAGGCAGTGGTGGTGAGAGGCAGTGGTGATGAGAGGAAGTGGTGATGGGAGGCAGTGGTGGTGAGAGGCAGTGGTGAGAGGCAGTGGTGATAAGCAGTGGTGAGAGGCAGTGGTGATAAGCAGTGGTGAGAGGCAGTGGTGATGAGAGGCAATGGTGGTGAGAGGCAGTGGTGATGAGAGGCAATGGTGGTGAGAGGCAGTGGTGATGAGAGGCAATGGTGGTGAGAGGCAGTGGTGATGAGAGGCAGTGGTGCTTGTTTGTTGGTTGAGGCAGTGTTAGAGGCAGTGGTGATGAAAGGCAGTGGTAGTAAGAGGCAGTCTTAATGTAGAGTGAGAGGTGAGTAAACAAGATTAAATGAATAAACGAGAGAGAATGAGAGTGTAGAAGTTTCAGTAGTTTTGTCAACAAACCAGTTGTTGTTGCTGCTGCTGTTGTTGTTACCAATCAGCCTGGACAGGAATGATTCCTGTTCACACCTTGAAGCGACTGGAAAGAAGCGGTGGTAGAGGCGGTAATGAAGGCAGTGGTGGTGAGAGGCAGTGGTGGTGAGAGGCAGTGGTGGTGAGGGCAGTGGTGGTGAGAGGCAGTGGTGGTGAGAGGCAGTGGTGGTAGAGGCAGTGATGTGGCAGTCTTAATGTAGAGTGAGAGGTGAGTAAACAAGATTAAATGAATAAACGAGAGAGAATGAGAGTGTAGAAGTTTCGGTAGTTTTGTCAACAAACCAGTTGTTGTTGTTGTTGCTGCTGTTGTTACCAGCCAGCCTGGACAGGAATGATTCCTGTTCACACCTTGAAGCGACTGGAAAGAGGCGGTGGTGAGAGGCAGTGGTGGTGAGAGGCAGTGGTGGTGAGAGGCAGTGGTGGTGAGAGGCAGTGGTGGTGAGAGGCCAGTGGTGATGAGAGGCAGTGGTGGTGAGAGGCAGTGGTGGTGAGACAGTGGTGATGAGAGGCAGTGGTGGTGAGAGCAGTGGTGTGAGAGCAGTGGTGGTAGAGGCAGTGGTGTGAGACAGTGGTGGTGAGTCAGTGGTGATGAGAGGCAGTGGTGGTGAGAGGCAGTGGTGGTGAGACAGTGGTGGTAAGAGGCAGTGGTGGTGAGAGGCAGTGGTGATGAGAGGCAGTGGTGGTGAGAGGCAGTGGTGGTGAGAGGCAGTGGTGGTAAGAGGCAGTCTTAATGTAGAGTGAGAGGTGAGTAAACAAGATTAAATGAATAAATGAGAGAGAATGAGAGTGTAGAAGTTTCGGTAGTTTTGTCAACAAACCAGTTGTTGTTGTTGCTGTTGTTGTTACCAGCCAGCCTGGACAGGAATGATTCCTGTTCACCTTAAAGCGACTGGAAATAAGTGATCTAATGCAGTTAGCATTACAAACTCCGTTTTCTCTTATACTAATGCGTCTGAAGGAGGAAAGAACAGGAAGATGTTTTCATAGCTGGACCGAGTATGCCCGGCACCACATTCGTAATGAGACACATATTTTATTCATTCTAGAGTGTATATCACGTTTTTATGTTATTTATATTGTTTATTATGTCATATTAGATGAATTGTGATAGATAAATAAGCTGTAGAGCTGATATTAGTGTCAAATTGAAGCATTTTGTCCTGCCTCCCAACAATAAACTCGCCTCCCTCTCTCCTCTCCATCTTCCATACACCAACAAGAGTCGCCAATAAAAGTAAGTGTGATGTTAAATGTTCATTTATACATGTTATTAGTGCTTTATATTTATTTGTTATTCTTTTCTGTATGTAAATCTATATTTAATCTCTAAAAAAATATTTTTTGTTAATACTCATGGGTGTCTGAAACGGATTAATTGAATTTCCATTATTTCTTATGGGGAAAATGGCTTCAGTTTTCGTGTGTTTCAGTTTTAGTGCATCCCTCAGGAACGGATTAAACACGAAAACCGAGGGATGACTGTATATGATAGTGTAAACATGCTATCAGGCTTTTATTTGCATATGAAAGTGAAAAAAGGCTATGATTCACTTTACAGAGATTTTTGCTTTACAACAGTAGCCCAGAACTTAACCTGTTGTACAAGCAGGGCCTGCCTGTACTGCAACAACTAACATCCTCAAAAATAAGACACAAGAAACATATCAGGAACAGACAAAACACAGAACATGTTCAGATGGACTGCCACAATTTATGTTATGAGCATCTCAGAGAAGTCTTTATAAAGTTCACATACTCAGAAATATAGATCAATGATGTAGAATAAGCATAATGTCCTCCTTCCAGCATTATAATTTACAATTTTTTTTTACATTATCTAAAATACATTTGTTTGGTTAAACATAACTTCTCTTTTTAAGATTCATATATCCACAAATGCCTTATATATTTTCTGTACGATGACCTAAGAAGCTCAAGCAAAACAATGTCACTGTACTGAACTATATGAATACAGCAGATGGAAGAGATTCAAAATATATGTTCTTAATAATGAAAATGATATATCATGGACAAGGATGCACAAGGGCATGTTACAGGTCAAGTAAATTAATACAGTGGACCCCCGGAGTTCGTACTGCTCCAAACTCGAACAATTATGTAAGTGTATTTTTGTAAGTGCTTTTGTAAGTGTATTTTTGTAAGTGCTTTTGTAAGTGTATTTTTGGGGGTCTAAAAGGACTAATGTAATTTACATTTTTCCTTATGGGAACAAATTCGTTCCGTAACGGCACTTGAGCAGCATTCTGGAACGAATTAATGATGAACTCCGGGGGTCCACTGTATTATATAGAACAGCACTTACTTCATCAGCAACTCCACTAGAGGGGCTGCAAGCTCAAAGGTTTTAACATGGATGAGGGCAACAGTGAGCTTTGTTCGAAGATCAATTGGTAAGTCAAGGGGAACAAAACACTCGGTAGCAACTGACAACTGATCCTCCAGCTCTCGCCTGTGGAATTCTTCTTCATCGATCTCCTGTGTGTGATAAATAAAAAAAAAAGAGCAAGTCTTAAAATCTTAAAAGATCAATAGTTGAGTTTCCTCAATTACCAACTGAAACATTACCATGAAGCAAGCAAGTAATTTCTTTAAAAAGAACTGGAAGAGAATTAAATACAATATGAAACTTGCTGAGCACTCACCACCCACCTCCTCTTTTTCAACCTTTTAATTTCAGGCTTTCAAATATTGCACATTCAACATTAAAACTTAAAAAGAGAAGTACAGTAGACCGTCATTTAACCCTTAAATGGTCCAAACGTATATATACGTTTGCACGCCCAGTGCCCCGAATCTTTTGAAAAAAACAAAAAAACAAATTATAGAAATAAAGAGCACATTTTTTTAAGTGTTATAGGATAAAAAAAAAAGAATTTGGGTCAGTAGTTACCGAGATATGAGGCAGAGAAGTTGGCACTGGATGCTCACCTGACAGCAACAGAAGTTCTACCGCTTGCAGAATCGTTGCCGATATACCTTTTTTTCACTTTTTTTTATTATTTTATATAATTTCTATGTTCTCATAATCACAATTTATAGTAGTTCTTGTGCTTTCATAGCCAATCTGTGTTCTGACACTAATATTAGGTACTGAAATTGTACTCAATAATAATAATGATAGTGCATAAAAATAATAATAATAATAATGATAGTGCATAAAAATAATAATAATAATGATAGTGCATAAAAATAATAATAATAATAATAATAATGATAGTGAATAATAATAATAATAATAATAATAATAATAATAATAATGATAGTGCATAATAATAATAATAATAATAATAATAATAATAATAATAAAAGTTCCCTTGAAGCATTGTAAGATTTGTGTCGCTGCCTTATCTCATCTGATCTCCACTAATGATGACTGGTGACATTTCATGAGGGGTGAGCCTTTGTCTTATCTCTTCTTATCAGTCCAGTAATTACAGTGATGACATTTGACGAGCTTACACTGCTTCCCTTTATTTGTTACGCAAACCTGTCTGTCTGTCTATCTGTCTGTCTGTGTCTTTTTTCTGTCTGCCTGTGTGTCATCTCCTTTCTGTCTGCTTGTCTCAGAGAGTAGCTCATGAACCAACTGGTATTACGCAGATCACAAGCACAGTATAACACTTTGTCTTGATTTTTTTATTTATCCTAGGTAATTTACACTATGTACAATTGTATTTACGTATGAGTTCCTGTGAGATAGAGACAGAGACAGATAGATACAGACAGACAGACAGAGATAGACAGCCAACCAGGTACCCAGCTGACCAGCCAGGTGGCCAACCAGCTGTTTGCCAGACAGGTCCCCAGGCAGGCAGGCAGCCAGCTGGCCTGCCGACATCACTTTCCACTTCAAAGGGGAGTGTTAATATGACATGACATCAGTGAATCTATGGTGTTTGCCGTGCTGTTTGCTCTAGCTGGCCCTCAATTTAACTGGTGCTCCCACAAGGTACTAAGTGGTCCCAGATTTTTTTAATATGGCTCACACCGAGTGTTAAGACACATTCTATGCTGACCAGGCATCTCAGGCCAATCATGCCAAATTTGGAGGCAGGAAAAATAAAATGTAAATATACGTTTGGGGCAGTAGCAGTACTAACGTATATATACATTTGGACCGTTTAAGGGTTAACACGATACTTACGTTCCTGAAAACGCAGTGTTAGGTAAAATCATGTTAGATGAACTGAAGAACTTATGGAAAAAATAGGGTTATGTTCCTGGGAGCCCCCAAAAAGCCAAACAACTTTTTTTAGACCAACAGATCTTACAAAAATAAAAGTGAATATGTAATTGTAGTTCATTATCGTGATGTATTATGTTGTTTTTACTGTTTAAGACTACAAATGAAACATAAATAATAGTATTTCTTACCTTAAATTGTGGGTGCTGGTGTTTGTGGATGATTGTGAAGAGAGTGAAGAGTTATGCTGTGGCCCTACTGGGCTGAGGTAGATGATAGAGGTTCTAGTACTGAAGTCGATGGTTGTACTGAGTGTCTAACTTTAAGTCATTCAGTAAGTCAGTCAAGTCATTCAGTAAGTCAGTCAAGTCATTCAGTAAATCAATCAGGTCATTCAGTAAGTCAGTCAGTCATTCAGTAAATCAATCAGGTCATTCAGTAAGTTTCAGAAGTCAGCAGTCATTCAGTAAATCAATCAGGTAATCAGTGTCATTAGCCATTCAGTAAGTCAGTCAAGTCATTCAGTAAATCAATCAGGTACATTCAGTAAGTAGTCAGTTCATAAGTCAGTCAAGTATGAAATCAATCAGGAATTCATGTCAGTCAAGTCATTCAGTAAATCAATCAGGTCATTCAGTCAAGTCATTCAGTAAGTCAGTCAAGTCATTCAGTAAGTCAGTCAAGTCATTCAGTAGTCAATTCAGAATCACAGGTCATTCAGTCAAGTCATTCAGTAAATCAATCATCATTCAGTCAAGTCATTCAGTAATCAGTCATTCAGTAAGTCAGTCAAGTCATTCAGTAAGTCAGTCAAGTCATTCAGTAAGTCAGTCAAGCCATTCAGTAAGTCAGTCAAGCCATTCAGTAAGTCAGTCAAGCCATTCAGTAAGTCAGTCAAGCCATTCAGTAAGTCAGTCAAGTCATTCAGTAAGTCAGTCAAGCCATTCAGTAAGTCAGTCAAGTCATTCAGTAAGTCAGTCAAGTCATTCAGTAAGTCAGTCAAGTCATTCAGTAAGTCAGTCAAGTCATTCAGTAAGTCAGTCAAGCCATTCAGTAAGTCAGTCAAGCCATTCAGTAAGTCAGTCAAGTCATTCAGTAAGTCAATTAGTCAATCAAGTGATTTGGTCAGTCAAGTAAGTTATTCAGTCAAGTCAGTAAGTCAGTCAGTCAGTCAGTCATTCAGTCAGTCAGTCAGTCATTCAGTCAGTCTGTCACACAAACTTATGTTTACCTCTTTTTATGTGTACAAAGTAACAGTTCATTACGGCCACAGGTTATGTCTTATCTAATATCTTTATTTTCTTCATTAATTCTAAGACTTAAATGCTTACACCTTTTCTTGCCACTATGAGCAACACTGGTATGCCTACTGGGTGTCATGATTGCTTGGCAGATACAAGATACAGTGGACCCCGGAAATCGAACATTCACATTCTTCGTTCCAGAATGCTGTTCAAGTGCTGTTACCGAACAAATTTATTCCCATAAGGAATAATGTAAATTAGATTAGTCCATTTCAGACCCCCAAAAATACACTTACAAAAGCACTTACAATAATAAACTTACATAATTGGTCAAGTTGGGAGACGTTCAATTTCCGCGGGTTCACTGTATAGTAATTTAAAGATGAAAACACAATTCACAATTGTTATGGGGTATTATGGACTTGTTATGGGGGCTATGGAACCCAGCATGTATTGTTGTAATTAAATAACATGAATACCTAATTATATTGAATTAATCAGAAGTACTGGTTGGGGAAGTTTAAAAGGCTTGGCCATCCTTAAAAACTTAAGAAGCTGGATTAAACTGATTTTCTCAATATAATAGGTTATAAAAATAAATGCACATTTTTATAAGTACTAGTTATAAGTTGCATGTCTCATTGTAATAACATAAGATATATTGAGAGTACATGGAGGATGTGCAAAGGGATGTTTTTTTGTTTGTTTATGTTTAAGGGGGAGGAGCTTAGAGAGACTCCTGTTTCCCACAATCCCTTGTCCTGGAGAGAACATGGCTGCAGTGAGCTGGTATTGTTAATGCTGACCTTAACTTGGTTTCTGGGCTGAATGAGTGCCCAAAATGTAATGGGGAGTGTTGTAGATCGATGTTACCATGATATTCTGTGATCTTCAGTGTATCAAGACACTGGAGGGTTAAAGAATGTTAAGAAAAAGAGAGTTAAAGGTGGCAGCTGAGCCATGTGCTTTTGGGGGAGGCTGGTTATATGTTTAGGAGTGGAGACCTGTACATTATATGTATATAATACCTTAATATAGCACTATTTTTATAATATTGGTTTAAATAACCTTTTGAGAGGAATATGAAAGGACCAATAAGTTTTCAGATGTAGCAGCTAAGCATGAGTAAGTATCTTTTAGCCTATAAAAATCCTCCTTTTACCCTAAGACCTTTTAAGTAAATACCCTATGCTAGTACATGTAGAACCTTGATGATAAATAAGGGGAAAATAACATAACAACAATCATATCTTGTAGCAGAGAAGAAGGACTGTACACGTATGAATTATGAATGCTGGGATGGTGGGGTGGTGTAGGGTGGTGGCATAGGCAGGCTGGGAGGGTGGTGTGGGTGGGTGAGGGTTGCGGGGGTGGCAGTAAGTCTCCCCCATTGACTCACTGGCATAACCCACTGCAGGGTGACTGCGCGCTCAAAATTTTTTCCCCTTCCACGAACTGTGTAAAATTAATTTTACATAGTGTTACACAAAATGTGCCGCAATTCTTCAATCGTGCTATACCCAAATCATGCCAAATAAACTCGAGTTAAATGACAGTCTACTGTACCTTGACTCATTTGAATGAAACAAAATAGAATAGAATCACATCTTGGGAGGGCCCAAAATGCATCTTCCCTCTTACTTTTTTTTTTCAACAAGTCGGCCGTCTCCCACCGAGGCAGGGTGACCCAAAAAGAAAGAAAATCCCCAAAAAGAAAATACTTTCATCATCATTCAACACTTTCACTCACTCATACATAATCACTGTCTTTGCAGAGGCGCTCAGATACAACAGTTTAGAATAGTCCCTCCAAACTGTCACTATCCCAGACCCCTCCTTTAAAGTACAGGCATTGTACTTCCCATTTCCAGGACTCAAGTCCGGCTAAATCTATAATAACTGGTTTCCCTGAATCCCTTTACTAAATATTACCCTGCTCACACTATAACAGCTCATCAGGTCCCAAAAACCATTCATCTCCATTCACTCCTATCTAACATGCTCACACACGCTTGCTGGAAGTCCAAGCCCTTTGCCCACAAAACATCCTTTACCCCCTCCCTCCAACCTTTTCGAGGATGACCCCCTACCCCTCCTTCCTTTCCCTACAGATTTATACGCTCTCCAAGTCATTCTACTTTGATCCATTCTCTCTAAATGACCAAACCACCTCAACAACCCCTCTTCAGCCCTCTGACTAATACTTTTAGTAACTCCATACCTCCTCCTAATTTCCACACTCTGAATTCTTTGCATAATATTTACACCACACGTTACAACCCAAGTTTCACACCCATATAAGAGTGTTGGTACAACTATACAGTGGACCCCCGAGTAACGAACACCCCAGAAATCGTACAATTATGTAAGTGCTTGTGGAAGTGTATTTTTGGGGGTCTGAAATAGACTAACCTACGTGACATTATTCCTTAAGGTAGTAAATTCGTTCGGTAATGGCACTTGAGCAGGCTTCTGGAATGAAGTTTTTACGTTACTCGGGGGTCCACTGTACTTTCGTACATTCCATTCTTTGCCTCCATAGCTAACGTTTTTTGTCTCCACAGATACCTCAACGCACCACTCACCTTTTTTCCTTCATCAATTCTATGGTTAACCTCATCCTTCATAAACCCATCCACTGACAAGTCCACTCCCAAATATCTGAAAACATTCACTTCTTCCATAATCCCTCTCTCCAATGTGATATCCAATATTTCTTTATCTAAATCGTTTGATACCCTCATCACCTTACGCTTATCTTTGCTCACTTTCAACTTTCCACCTTCATACACCCTCCCAAACTTCTCGACTAACCTTTGTAACTTTTCTTTAGAATCTCCCATAAGCACAGTATCATCAGCAAAAAGTAACTGTGTCAAGACCCATTTTGTACTTGATTCCCTATAATTTAATCCCACTCCTTTCCCCAACACCCTAGCATTTACTTCTTTTATAACCCCATCTATAAATACAGTGGACCCCCGGTTTTCGTGATTTTTTCGTTCCAGAATGCTGTTCAAGTGCCATTACCAAACAAATTTATTCCCATAAGGAATAATGTAAAGTAAACTAGTCCTTTTAGACCCCCGAAAATACACTTACAAAAGCATTTAAAAATACACATACATAAAAGGGCGAGTTTGGAGCTGGACGAACACTGGGGGTCCACTGTATATTAAACAACCATGGTGACATTACACATCCCTGTCTAAGACCTACTTTTACCGGGAAGTAATCTCCCTCTCTCCTACACACCCTAACCTGAGCTTCACTATCCTCATAAAAACTCTTTACAGCATTCAGTAATTTACTACCTATTCCAAACACTTGCAACATCTGCCATATTGCTCCCCTATCCACTCTATCATATGCTTTTTCTAAATCCATAAATGCAATGAAACTTCCCTACCTTTATCTAAATACTGTTCACATATATGCTTCAATGTAAACACTTGATCTATACACATCCCCTACCCACTCTAAAACCTTGCTCATCTGCGATCCTACTCCCTGTCTTACCTCTAATTCTTTCAATAATAACTCTACCGTACACTTTACATGGTACACTCTGTAAAAAATTATAGGGAAATAAGTTTACTATCTCTTTTGTCACCCTTCCCTTTATATAAAGGAACTATATACGCTCTCTGCCAATCCTTAGGTACCTTCCCCTCTTTCATACATTTATTAAACAACCACTCCAACACAATATCTCCCCGTGCTTTTAACATTTCTGTCATGATCCCGTCAGTTCCTGCTGCTTTACCCCCTTTCATTCTACGTAATGCCTCACGCACCTCCCCCACACTCGCCTCCTGCTCTTCCTCACTACTAAAAGATGTTATACCTCCCTGACCAGTGCATGAAATTACCGCCTCCCTTTCTTCATCGACATTTAAAAGTTCAAAATATTCCTGCCATTTATCCAATACCTCCAGCTCCCCATCTACTAACTCCCCTACCCTGTTTTTAACTGACAAATCCATTCGTTCCCTAGGCTTTCTTAACTTGTTTATCTCACTACAAAACGTTTTCTTATTTTCAGCAAAATTTCTTGACAGTGCCTCTCCCACTCTTTCACCACCCTCTTCACCTTTCTTTTACTCTCCATATACTCTGCTCTTCTTACAACACTCCTGTTTTGTAAAAACCTCTCATTAGCTTCCTTTCTCTCTTTTATCACACCCTTTACTTCTTCATTTCACCAATCACTCCTCTTTCTTCCCGCACCCACCCTCCTATAGCCACAAACTTCTGCCCCACATTCCAATACTGCATTTTTAAAACTATCCCAACCCTCTTCAACTCCCCCCCCCTCACTATTCATACTTGCATTTACCCACCTTTCTGCCAGTAGTTGCTTATATCTCACCCTAACTTTCTCCTTCCTTAGTTTATACACTTTCACCTCTCTCTTACTTGCTGTAATCAACATTGTCTGGCACAGAGAGTTTAATGAGGAATGGTAAACTGACAAATGGAAAGCAGAAAGTGTGAGAACAAATCACAGGTGCTATATAAAAAGAGCAAGAACTCCCTGTTCATGATTATTCTATTTATGCCAACCACAGAGTCTCACTTTATGTAACAGACGAACTCCCCCATGAAGAACAAGAATTTGTATACAGCGGAGATATTCTTGCTGATGCATCAACACTTCCAGCATAAGGTTGACATCCTCAGGGGTAACATACGAAGGGTATTTTTTGAAAGCTGTTTCCATTGCATCTCGGGCCAGATGGACATCCTTGTTCTCATAGTGAATCTTTGCAATCTCTTTGGCCAGCTTCAGACCATCCTGAAAAAATACACAAGAAACAAAAAGATATGTTCTGTATTTTATAGAAAATTATTACCAGTGAATAAATATAACTAGATTTATTTTGAATGTTGCACGATCAAAGAACGGCATCCACATACTGCACAACTTCAGTCTCCTGTACCACAATGAATGTGATATAAATGGCAAAAAGGCAATCATAAAATTCTCATGCAGTAAAATGTAAAAATATGTTTGTGTGTGCATATATTTGAGCATATGTACATTTTTACATATGGATATGCATATGTGTGTGCATATGCATGAGTGTCTTAATGAATTGTATACAGTATACAACACATGTATGCTAAAGTATGTATGAAGCCAATGCTCGCCTGGCAAATCTACGAGTGGCTTTCAGAAATCTCAACAAAAAGTCATTCTGGGTGCTTTACAAAACATATGTCAGGAAGCATGTTAAGAAACAGGAGAAAGTGCAGAAGTATGAAACAAGACTAGTTTCAGAGCTAAGGGGTATAGGCTACGAGAAAAGGCTAAAGAATTAAATCTAATGACTCTGGAAGACAGAAGGACCAAAGGAAACATGATAATAACATACAAAATACTGAGGAACTGTTAGCGCAGACAGGATCAGGCTGTTTGAGAAGAGGAAACAGGGACTCATGGGCTCAGAAGGATGTTAAAGACACAGATGGGTCACAGGGATGTCAGGAAGTATTTCTTCAGTCTCAGGGTGGTCAGGAAGTGGAATGACCTCAATGAAGTAGTGGTATACCTGGAGTATACCTGGAGAGAGTTCCAGGGGTCAACGCCCCTGCGGCCCGGTCTGTCACCAGGTCTCATGTTGAATCAGAGCCTGATCAACCAGGCTGTTACTGCTGGCCGCATGCAGTCCAATGTACGAACCACAGCCTGGCTGGTCAGGTACCGACTTTAGGTGCCTGTCCAGTGCCTGCTTGAAGACAGCCAGGGGTTTGTTGGTAATCCCCCTGATGTATGCTGGGAGGCAGTTGAACGGTCTTGGGCTCCTGACATTTATTGTGTTCTCTCTCAACGTGCTAGTGGCACCCCTGCTTTTCATTGGGGGGATGTTATATAGTCTGCCGAGTCTTTTGCTTTCGTAGGGAGTGACTCTCGTGTGCAAGTTTGGTACTAATCCCTCGAGAATTTTCCAAGTATACAGTGGTACCCCGGTTTACGATATTTTTTCATTCCAGAATGCTGTTCAAGTGCCATTACCAAACGAATTTATCTCCTTAAGAAAAGTTGTAAAATAGACTAGTCCTTTTAGACCCCCAAAATTACACTTACAAAAGCATTTAAAAAAATAAACTTACATAAAAGGGTGAGTTTGGGGACCATCGTAAACCGGGGTACCACTGTATATAATAATGTATCTCTCCCGCCTGCGTTCTAGAGAGTACAGGTTTAGGAACTTCAAGCGTTCCCAGTATTTGAGGTGGTTTATCGCAGTTATGTGTGCCGTGAAGGTTCTCTGCACATTTTCTAGGTCAGCAATTTCACCTGCCTTGAAAGGTGCAGTTAGTGTGCAGCAATATTCCAGCCTAGATAGAACAAGCGACCTGAAAAGTGTCAACATGGGCTTGGCATCCCTGGTTCTGAAGGTTCTCATTATCCATCCTGTCATTTTTCTAGCAGATACGATTGCTTCAGTGTTATGGTCCTTGAAGGTGAGATCCTCTGACATGATCACTCCCAGGTCTTTGACATTAGTTTTTCGCTCTATTGTGTGGTTGGAATTTGTTTTGTACTCCAATGAGATTTTAATTTCCTTACGTTTTCCATATCTGAGTAATTGAAATTTCTCATCATTGAACTTCATATTGTTTTCTGCAGCCCATTTAAAGATTTGGTTGATGTCTGTTTGGAGACTTGCAGTCTTCAACGGTGGACACTGTCATGCAGATTTGGGTGTCATCTGCAAAGGAAGACACTGCACTGTGGCTTATATCCCTGTCTATGTCCGATATGAGGATGAGGAACAGGATGGGAGTGAGTACTGTGCCTTGTGGAACAGAGCTTTTCACTGTAGCCGCCTCAGACTTTACTCTGTTGACTACTACTCTTTGTGTTCTACTTGTTAGGAAATTATAGATCCATCTACCAACTTTTCCTGTTATTCCTTTATCACACATTTTGTGTGCTATTACACCATGGTCACACTTGTCAAAGGCTTTTGCAAAGTCTGTGTATATAACATCTGCATTCTGTTTGTCTTCTAGAGCATCCAGGACCTTGTCGTAGTGGTCCAGTAGTTGGGACAGACAGGAGCGACCTGCTCTAAACCCATGCTACCCTGGGTTGTGTAATTGATGGGTATCTAGATGAGTGGCAATCTTGCAGACTCCACACATAGTTTTAAGAATAGGTACAATAGAGCCTATTAGGCTAGGAGAGTGAATTTGGCAAGCAGTAAGCTAAGAGGTTGGGCCAGGAGCTAAGACTTAACCCCTGCAACCACATACTGTAAAGGTGAGTACTTGTGCATATGCATACATTTGCATGAATGTGTATGTATATATGCTTGTGTTTATTATGCACATGTAAATTTACAGGAGGGCACCGCTTTACAACACTTTGCCACTAGTATAAGCTAAGGATGAAAATATTTTAAGGTCAGTAATGTTTTTTTTTTTTTAACAAGTTGGCCGTCTCCCACCGAGGCAGGGTGACCCAAAAAGAAAGAAAATCCCCCCCAAAAAATACTTTCATCATCATTCAACACTTTCACCTCACTCATACATAATCACTGTCTTTGCAGAGGAGCTCAGATACTACAGTTTAGAATTAGTCCCTCCAAACTGTCACTATCCCAGACCCCTCCTTTAAAGTGCAGGCATTGTACTTCCCATTTCCAGGACTCAAGTCCGGCTAAATTAATAACCGGTTTCCCTGAATCCCTTCACTAAATATTACCCTGCTCACACTCCAACAGCTCGTCAGGTCCCAAAAACCATTCGTCTCCATTCACTCCTAACACGCTTACACACGCTTGCTGGAAGTAATGTTAATAATGTATGTACTGTATATGTATTTTTTAGGCCTAGCCCTATTGCCCATTTAACCCTTTGGGGGTCCAAGGGGTCTCTCTGAAACTCGTTCTCAGGGTCCACGAATTTCAAAAAAAAATATTTTTTTATGAAATGATAGAGAATCTTTTTCCAATTATAACGCCACAAAATTTATGAAATTTGATCAAAAACTAACGGAATTATGCTTTCGCGAAGTTAGCAGTATCCATTTTCGAAAATACATGAAACATTAAAGCTCAGAAAATGTGCTAAAATCGTATTTTATTGCATATTTCGACGTTTTAGAGGTTTGAGTGCTTTTCTGCAAAACTCATTTTTCAGCTAAAATACTTAGATTTTCACACTTTAAATAGAATTTCTACTGCAATTGAAATTTATGGAAAAGTAAGCAAAATTTTATGATTTTCTTTTAGAAGCTTACTATAGGTATATTTTATCTAAAAATAGTTTTTCAGAAAATCCTTGAAATGCTCTTAAATCGTCAAAAATGCAATAAAATCAAGTTTATAGCATTTTAATATTTATTAATTATTTAATTTTTTAAAAATCCCATTAAAAATCTATAAAAATCAATATTTTTATAGAATATTTCATATTATTTTCGAAAATACATGAAACATTAAAAGCTCAGAAAATGTGCTAAAATCGTATTTTATTGCATATTTCGACGTTTTAGAGCGGTTTGAGTGTTTTCTGGCAAACTCATTTTTCAGCTAAAATACTTAGATTTTCACACTTTTAAATAGAATTTCTACTGCAATTGAAATTTATGGAAAAGTAAGCAAATATTATGATTTTCTTTAGAAGCTTACATTATAGGTATATTTTATCTAAAAATAGTTTTTCAGAAAATCCTTGAAATGCCTTAAATCGTCAAAAATGTAATAAAATAAGTTTTATAGCATTTTTGAATATTTATTAATTATTTACATTTTTTTAAAAATCCCATTAAAAATCTATAAAAATCAATATTTTTATAGAATATTTCATATTATTTTCGAAAAATACATGAAACATTATAAAGCTCAGAAAAATGTGCTAAAATCGTATTTTATTGCATATTTCGACGTTTTAGAGCGGTTTGAGTGCTTTTCTGGCCAAACTCATTTTTCAGCTAAAATACTAAGATTTTCACACTTTTAAATAGAATTTCTACTGCAATTGAAATTTATGGGAAAAGAAAGCAAAATTTTATGATTTTCTTTAAGAAGCTTACTTATAGGTATATTTTATCTAAAACAATAGTTTTTTTCAGAAAATCCTTGAAAATGCCTTAAATCGTCAAAAAATGCAATAAAATAACGTTTTATAGCATTTTTTAATATTTATTAATTATTTACATATTTTTAAAAATCCCATTAAAAATCTATAAAATCAATATTTTATAGAATATTTCATATTATTTTCGAAAATACATGAAACATTAAAAGCTCAGAAAAATGTGCTAAAATCGTATTTTATTGCATATTTCGACGTTTTAGAGCGTTTGAGTGCTTTTCTGCAAAACTCATTTTTCAGCTAAAATACTTAGATTTTCACACTTTAAATAGAATTCTACTGCAATTGAAATTTATGGGAAAAGTAAGCAAAATTTTATGATTTTCTTTAGAAGCTTACTTATAGGTATATTTATCTAAAAATAGTTTTCAGAAAATCCTTGAAATGCCTTAAATCGTCAAAATGCAATAAAATCAAGTTTTATAGCATTTTAATATTTATTAATTATTTACATATTTTTAAAAATCCATTAAAATCTATAAAAATCAATATTTTTATAGAATTTTTTTAATTTGAATACATAAAATTAATCGATTTTATTGCATATTTCGACGTTTTAGAGCGGTTTGAGTTTTCTGGCAAAACTCATTTTTCAGCTAAAATACTTAGATTTTACACTTTAAATAGAATTTACTGAATTGAAATTTAGGGAAAAGTAGAAAATTTATGATTTTCTTTTAGAAGCTTACTTATAGGTATATTTTATCTAAAAATAGTTTTCAGAAAATCCTTAAATGCTTAAATGTAAAAATTTTAATAAAATAATTATACATTTTTAAATTATTAATTATTTACATATTTAAAAAATCCATTTTATCATATATCATATTTTTTGAATATTTCAATATTATTTTCTTAAAATTACATGAAATTAAAAAGTAAGAAAAATGTTTTAAAAGTATTTTATGGATATTTTACGTTTTAGAACTTTGAATGCTTTCTCAAAAATCATTTAAATAAATTTTAGATTTTTATATTTTAAATAAATTTTATAAAATTAAATTATATTAAAGTAATAATCATTTTATGATTTTCTTTTAGGGAGCTTTGAAACTTTAGAAAATATTTTTAACTAAAAATAGGTTTTTAAGCAAAATTTGAAAAGTTTTTGAAATTTTATCATTTTCAAAATTGAAATAATAAAATAAAATGTTTTATAGCATTTTAATATTTATTAATTATTTACATATTTTTAAAAATCCCATTAAAAATCTATAAAAATCAATATTTTTATAGAATATTTCATATTATTTTCGAAAATACATGAAACATTAAAAGCTCAGAAAATGTGCTAAATCGATTTTATTGCATATTTGACGTTTTAGAGCGTTTGATGCTTTTCTGCAAACTCATTTTACTAAATACTTAATTTTCACACTTTTAAATAGAATTTACTGCAATTGAAATTATGGAAAAGTAAGAAATTTATGATTTTTTTTAGAAGCTTACTTAAGGTATATTTTATCTAAAAAAATAGTTTTTCAGAAAATCCTTGAAAATGCCTTAAATGTCAAAAATGCAATAAAATCAAGTTTTATAGCATTTTTAATATTTATTAATTATTTACATATTTTTAAAAATCCCATTAAAAATCTATAAAAATCAATATTTTTATAGAATATTTCATATTATTTTCGAAAATACATGAAACATTAATTAAAAATTAAACTTATGCTAATGTTAATTTAGTTATATTTTTCATTTTCATAAAATAATTCATTTAAAAATTTTAATAAATTAATTAAAAAGAAATTTATAATTTTTATTTAAATATTTTTTAAAAATTTGAAATTTAAATCTCAAAATAATAAATTTTAATTTTAATATTTATAATTATTATATTAAAAATTAAATCTTAAAATATTATATTTAATTATTAAATTAATAAATTATAAAATTTATTGATTTGATTTAAGTTTATTTTTTAGCAAAAATTTACAAATATTTATTATTTATAAATTTTATAAAAATTTAGAATACAATTATATTTTTAAATTTGAATTTATCAAAATTCAAAAATCTGAAATTTTAAATTAAAAATGCTAAAAATTTTAAATTTAAATTTATAATTTTAAGATTTTTATAATTTTAAAAATATTTTTAAAAACTTAATTTTTTAAAAATTAAATAATTTAAAAAGTAAATTTATATTTTTGAATCTTTAGATATTTATCTTAAAAAAATTTTTATATTTTTAAAATATTAATTTAATTTTTAAAGATTTTACTGAAATATTTTAAATTAAAAAAATTAATTTTTTAAATCATTAATAATAATTTTATAAAATATTTCAAATATTTTAAATTTAATAATTAAATTTCAAAAATGCAAAATAATTTTATAAAATCTATTTGTATTTAATTATTTTAAATATTTTTATAAAATATAATTTTAATTAAATAATTTTATTAAATTTAAACAATAAAATTTTAAATTTTTTATGATTTTCTAGTATTTATTAAAATTTTATCTAAAATAT
>WNWK01005175.1:55860-95119 GCA_009830355.1 Cherax destructor | reverse complement strand
ATTGGAGGTTTGATCCTCCATCTATAGATATTGAGAGAAATTCTATTCTCGCAAAGTTTTTTTTTTTATCTAGTCAGGCCCTTCACACAAGGTTTCAGGAATCCCACTTGTGAGGCACTAGTAATAATAACTGTACAGGCTGCTAATTACCTTATCAAAGCAGCAACATTGTCAATACTCAAACAATAATTCACTTGTGTGATAATGACTGATAAAAAAATTCTATTTGATGCTGTTTCATTTGGCAAGTTTTAACATTTAAGTAGTACAAAGCCATGTTTTACAGGATTAAAATACATACTGAAGGAAAAGATTTTAAAGCACTAACACAGTATTAATCAGTTTTCAATAAACTCTGATAAAAGTAGTACAGTACTTAACTGTATCAAGATCACAGATGCCTATCTTATAACTGCTATATACATATCTGCATAACTATTCACTATTCTTAACATTTTTACTGATCATATTATAATAAACTTAATCCTTCTTTGGGTCACCATGCCTTGGTGGGAAATGGCTGATGTCTTAAAAAATAAAAAATAATAAATTTTTGCTTACCTTTCCTTGATCAGTTCTAAGATATTTGAGCATGTATGTATAGCCTTTCAACGCTTTCAGTTTTTCTCCTAGCTGCTCAAGGAGATCACAACGGGCCCAATGGTAATCCAGATTTTGTGGGTTGGCTTTAATAGCTCGGCCCCAACAAAACACTGCTTGTTGGATATCTCCCTAGAGGACAAATTTTTAAAGTGAATTTCTTTTACTTATATTAATGCCATTTAGCTGAAAATGTGAGTGATAAAGTAAAGGCATTTGTAAGAACCTTAAGTACTAAAATATATTGGAAAACTACACAAATATTTTATTAATAAAACTAAACAAATCCATTATTTTACAGGAAAACTGACATACCTGATGAAGAGACAGATCTGCTAATTTCTCCCATTCTTCAGCATTTGGGCTGAGAAATGCAGCAATAAGAAGAAACTGCAGAGACTTGTTCACCATTTTCTTTTCTTCATAGATCATTCCTAGAGTCTGTAAAAGTTTAATTTATTTTAACAAATTCTTCTAAATATAGTATTATAGAGTAAAAGTATAATTTAATGGAAAACAAATGAAGTCATCACCTACCCTTAAAAGTTTTGTAGCTCACCTAATACAAAAAAAGAAATGGGTAAAAAATTGTTTAATACATTGTCAAGTGTAGACAAAGTGTAAACAATTTTCTTAATCAGTACTTCTTTGTATTAGATGAGTTACACAACTTTCAAGGGTAAGTGACAATTTCATTTGCTATCCACTAAAATACACATTTTCAAGTGCAGACACAAAAAATGAAACAAGTGCTAATTAATTGAGATCATTCTTAATAACTTTAGTTATAATGATAATTAATTAACATAGAGTATAACTCTGTGCAGCATCAGAATTTATGGGTTTCAGAAACTGGGGCTTATAATACTTACATAGTGTGCTACTTCAACAATTAAAAACATTGTGTTCTTTTACTAAACCTCTTTTTTATAAAAATCAGGCAGCTCATTTAAAAAAATAATAATTCCTAACCAATAAATGTATTAATAGGGTGTTGTTGCAGCTTTTACTCCACTTATGGTCATCTCTGCTTCAAAGTACAGTAGTACGTATACCACTTTTTTTCTTTTAACATGACGACCGTTTTCCACCAAGTCAGGTGACCCAAAAGAAAGAAAAACCCAAAAAGAAAGAAAAAAAAACTTTCATCATCATTCAACATTTTCACCATCACTCATACATAATCACTGTCTTTGCAGAGGCGCTCAGATACGACAGTTTAGATGCCCCTCTCATAATGGTAATTATAACATAGCAAATACTATTTGTACACAAATATGAGTGAAGCTCATTTCTTTTGTCTCTATTTTAAAAGAAAACTTAAAGATGCTGAAATAAGAGATAAAAATTATAAAAAAAAATCAAATATCCTTGCAAAATTAAAAAAAAATATATTTATGTACCATTTACTTTATCTTGTGATTCAGTATCTCTTAAAAAAAATTAGGATATACTACCTTCTTTGGAAACTTCTCTCAATTTAGGAGACAATCTTACATAATCTCCCACTGACAATTGTATCACTTTCAACTCTTGCAGAATATTTAGTGACATTAACATACTTATTAAGAGGTGAAATGTACCTGATATGGCTCAGGTGAATGTGAAAACTGTCTTATAACCTCCATACACATCTTGATAGCTTCATCATACTCGCAGCGAGCGTAACGTAGATTGGCCTCACCCATAAGGCCCTGCAAAGCAGCTGGTAAACGTCGTCGTCGTCTCTTCTCTCTGCTACTTTTACGTTTTAGCTGGTACCTGAAAGGAAATAAAAAGTTATTCAGTCAACTGGATATCTCCAGTTGATGGTAAGTTTAGGGTGCCAGGTGTAAATGATAATGGGAGCCCTTTGATTGAACTTTGTATAGAAAGTGGTTTAGTTATAGGTAATACATATTTTAAGAAAAAGAGGATAAATAAGTACACAAGATATAATGTAGGGCGTAATAACAGTAGTTTGTTGGACTACATATTGGTAGATAAAAGACTGTTGAGTAGACTTCAGGATGTACATGTTTATAGAGGGGCCACAGATATATCAGATCACTTTTTAGTTGTAGCTACAGTGAGAGTAAAAGGTAGATGGGATACAAGGAAAATAGAAGCAGTAAGTAAGAGAGAGGTGAAGGTTTATAAACTAAAAGAGGAGGCAGTTAGGGTAAGATATAAACAACTATTGGAGGATAGATGGGATAGTGAGAGTGTAGGCAATGGGGTCGAAGATGTATGGGGTAGGTTAAAAAATGTAGTGTTAGAGTGTTCAGCAGAAGTTTGTGGTTACAGAAAAGTGGGTGCGGGAGGGAAGAAGAGCGATTGGTGGAATGATGATGTAAAGAGAGTAGTAAAGGAGAAAAAGTTAGCATATGAGAGGTTTTTACAAAGTAGAAATGATGCAAGGTAAGTAAGTAAGTTTATTCAGGTATACACAAATACAGTTACATAGATTATCATACATAGCAGGATATGTGTAGAAAACCTAGGATAACCCAAAAACGTCAGAGTGACTTATTTCCATTGGGGTCCATTTAATACCTTAATATTATACACTGTAGTAGATACTAGTTATTATACTATAATTGAAAGGAATAAGGTAAAAAAAGTTATTTACATGTACATGTATGTTAGCTAAAAAAAATAAAAATCATTCTCCTCCCTTTCTGTCGCTACATTCATTAGGTACCTTTTGGTTCTCTTCTTGAACTGGCTCATGCTATGACTGGCTTTGACATGTGCAGGCAGTCTGTTCCATTCCTTTATTGCTGTACAATAAAAGGTGTTTGAAGCCTGGCCACTGACTGTGGGTACTACAAAGTTGTGCTCTCTCCCCCTAGTACTATGACTGCTTTGGTTCCCAGCCTTGACAAAATTGGCAGCAAGATATTCTGGACACTGTTTGTGAGCAATTTTATAAACTTGATTCAACTTAAGTTGTTTTACTCTGTCTTCAATATTCAGCATATCCAATTGTTGTAATTCATCCTGGCCTACATGTTCTCTTGGGCCCAGGTCCAGGATGAATCTTATCATTTTGTTCTGTGTGATTTGCAGTTTATCTTTCAGTTTTTTTGTCAAGGCAGAGTACCATGAAGAGCAAGCGTAGTCAATATGACATTATATAAGGTCTAGACATAGGGTCCTGCGAGCCTCAGTAGGTAGACACTGTCCTTGCCTGTAGAGGAACTTCAGTCTGGCATTCGCTTTCTTTACTACACTGTTCCCTATCAATTCTCCTGACATGCATGGGTCAAAGGGGATTCCCAGATATTTTACTGAGGAAATTGAAGTGATGGATTCCCCATTACATCGGACATTAAAATTATTTACCCTGCTCAATTTATATTTCGTGACAAAGAGTATGGCTTCTGTTTTCCCGAGGTGTAACAATAACTTGTCTACTAACCATTTGCTGCAGGACTCCAGTTCAAGTGTTAATACATTAGCTATATCTTGTGGGTCTTTACCTGATACTAACAGAGCACTGTCATCCGCATATAGTAGGAGTTTGCACTTGACACTGATGGACATGTCATTTACATAACACAGGACTAATAAGGGACCCAGAATAGTACTACCTTGGGGAACTCCACATGCTATCGGCAGTGGTTCTGATTCTGTTTTGTTGATTTTGACAATTTGTTTCCTATTGCTAAGATAGGACTTAAACCAGTCTGTGGAACCTATGCCGATAGCTTGAAGTTTCTTGCATAATACATTGTGGTTGACAGTATCGAAGGCCTTTTGCAAGTCTAAAGTTACGTACCATTCCTATGAGGTTCCCTATCGACATTTCAGTTCTCATGTAATCCATCAGATTAATTAGGCAGGTGTCGGTTGAGTAAGAGCTCCTAAAGCCTGATTGGTAACTATGAAGAATGTTGTTGTCATTAAGATACTTCACTACTTGACAGTACACCGCCCTCTCTAGAATTTTGGATATTACACTGAGTATACTAACAGGCCTATAGTTGCTGACATCAGACCTACTATTTTTCTTGAAGATAGGAGTAACTCTGGCCTCCTTGAACCCCTCTGGTACTGTATTAGTGGTGATGGACAGATTTATTATGTGAGCAATGGGAATTGCCAGTTCAGAGGCACCATCTTTTAGGAACTTAGACGGGATGTTATCAGGGCCGGTGCTCTTAGTTGGGTTTAACCTGCTTAGTTCTTTTTGCACGAAGTCATGAGATACACTTACTAGTTGACAACTGTTTTGAGTTACCCCTTTATTGATATACTAGTATGTTTTAAACTTATCAGAGTCTGTGTTAAAGGTATTTGATGCAGCTGGTAGCTTACTTACTAGTGATGAGGCGACAGTTGTGTAGTATGAATTAAAACGATTTGCCACTTTAGTTGTTTCGTGGCATACCTTGTTATCAAAATTTAGTACTATGTTAGATCTATCTACGGGTTTATGGCTATACCCCAACTGTTTTAGTTGTTGCCAGAGCTTTCTAGGGTTATTCTTGTACTCTTCGATTTTTGAGCAATAGTGCCTAGCCTTTGCGCCTTTTATAAGCCTCTGCACTCTGTTCCTCACCCTTTGGAATTCATTTAGCACTGCAATATCCTGTCTATTTGCCTTAAATCTTTTTATCAACTGGTCTCTGAATTTCATATTATCTAATATCTCAGTAGTCATCCAGGGTTCAGTTCTTTGTTTAATCCTAACCTCTTTAACTGGTGCAATATTATCAAGGATGGCAGTGAACATTGTTTTGAATTTTTCCCAGGCATCATTTACGTCTGTGCAACTTGTTATCAATGACCAGTCACAATTGTGTAGCATATTTACCAGTGTTTCTTTATTGTCCAAAAGTTATTTTACAGCTCTATACATCACTAGTGAGACCTCATTTGGATTATGCAGCTCAGTTTTGGTCACCTTACTACAGAATGGATATAGATTCGTTGGAGAACATACAGAGAAGAATGACTAAAATTATTTACAGTATAAGAAATCTCCCGTATGAAGATAGACTTAGAGCGTTGAATCTCCACTCTCTGGAGAGACGTAGAATGAGGGGAGATATCATCGAGGTGTACAAGTGGATGATGGGCATAAACAAAGGAAATATTAATAAAATACTGAGGATATCGAACCAAGTAAGAACCAGAAATAACGGATTTAAATTGGATAAATTTAGATTTAGAAAGGACATAGGCAAGTACTGGTTCTCGAACAGAGTTGTAGATGCGTGGAACAATCTTCCGAGTAGGGTGATAGAGGCTAGGACCTTGGGTGGCTTTAAAAAGAGATTGGACAAATATATGAGTGGGAGGGGCTGGGTTTGATTAGTGTCGTGAGTACGGGAGTAAATTCTTAGGTAGAGGTGGTTTTGATAAGGACGTGCCTTGTATGGGCCAGTAGGCCTTCTGCAGTGTTCCTCCATTCTTATGTTCTTATGTAGTTTCTAGTTGACCTAATTTTTATTGTCCTGTGTAGGCCTATCCGCTCCCTAGTGATTTTCCTGGTACAGTAAATGATGAAATGATCACTAAGACCTGTGGTAATGACCCATGACTGACTAATGTTCTCATGGCAGTTACAAAGTATGTGGTCAATTAGGTGCTGAGAACTGTGTGATCCGGGTTGGTGTATTAATTAGTTGAGTGTAACTATTTAAATCCAGAATTTGCTTATACCTTTTACATAGCTCGTTATTTTGCTGTTGAAAACAGATGTTGAAGTCTCCCAGTATTACTGTCTCCACATTGTTATCAAGACCGGACAAGACTCTCGAAAAGTCCTCTAAGAATTGGTCATAGTTGGGAGGGTGGTAACTAGTTCCTACTAAGATGGGTTTGGTCTTGGGAAGCAACACTTCAAACCATAGGATCTCCAGTTTATTGTTATTTAAATCAGGTCTTGGATTATAGGCTAAGTCATTCCTTATGTAGGCACATACCCCACCACCTTTTCTATTCCTATCTAAGCGTTTTATATTGTAATCTTCTATTTTGACTCGTCATCCATCACCGTATCATTCAACCAAGATTCCGAGATGGATATAACTGCAGCTCTAGTTCTGTTAGTTAGAATCCTAATCTCTGCCAGTTTTGGAAGAAGTGATCTTGTGTTGACATGAATAAAGTGAAGGCCTGTTTTCCTAAGACAATCATAATCATCAATAAATGGCAAGGGGCCATTAGCCTTAAAAATAGGTAAATCAATGTCATCATTGCTAAAGGGTAACTGTGCCAAAGTGCATTTGTTACAAACAAAATGAAATCTGGCACCATTACCATAATCAAACACACATTTATTATGCACCCACCCCATACACCTTTCACATATGGTATGTTTATTGTTCTTCTTTCGTACCTTTGTACAGTGTTTACATATGTCTGGTGGTGCATTACATATGGAGGTAAGGTTATCATTCCTAGCTACTAGACCTTCATTATCACCATGATTTATCTGTCTATTTTGCACCTGTACCATAGATTGAGGTCCTGGATTAGTATGGATATCACTACTTAACAGCACCACTATAAAAGCTGTGCGCCACTGTGTTTGTTTGGATATGAAGGGTTGCCATACCTTGCGGCGATAATGGCACTTACGTTTCAGGTAGGATGGCCACTGTTGGGCTTTCACTCTCCAGGGAGCTACCACCCCATTCACCTTTTGCAGACCCCATGACTGATTTCCTATAGAGAAATTCAGTATCATGAGAAATATAATTATGGCAGAGTGAACACCTCTTACGCCAGCCATGGTCACTCTGCACTCTATCACTTCACAACAAAAAAATTTCTTTTCTTTATTTTTATTTATTTTTCTTAAAAAGAAACCACTGATCCTATCAGACACCTAGCAATGGCCTAGTAGCTACTCTAGAAATCACCACTGGTTACTAGTAAATTGCTTGTTAACACATACCCCCTCACCCCTTACTTAAAACTCCCTTCACTCGTCACTTCACAGACCGGCTTCACCTATCACACTTCTTGCCATTTCCATCCTTGCAGGGTAAGAATAAGTTTTAATCAATAGTGATGTACTTCCAAAGCCCCATCAATCCCATTTAGCGGGGCTCGTCGCGTTGTTGTCAGGTCCTCGAAGAGTTGATGTGTCAGCCATTTTTAAAGGCAGAGGAAAAAACGGCCACTGCCCCTGCAGATTCCTTGGAGTTTTGTCGTTAGATTTGGCGTTTTCACCTATGTTTCCCTCCTAATGTACACTGGTCAGTTAATATGGAAGTCAGCTATTAAAACATATTCTTTGCTAATCCACTTTCTTCCCACCTTTAGCACTGAGGGAAAACCGCCACTATAACCTGTTGCCTTGGAGTTTGTTTTGTAGATTTAGTGGTTTCTCCTGTGCTTCCCTCCCATTAACACTGGTGCAGTTGATATAATGGTCAGCTACTGTCAGTATGGTTAGAACGTCGCTTCGTAGTTGCACGTCTGGCAGTAGCTGGTGATTGAATGCCAGTCAGCCATGTTTAAATGTTCACTTCCTTCCCTCACCTGGCACTGAGGGAAGAAAAAAGAAACCGACACTACACTACACTACAGACCTGTCAGTTTCCTTGTCGATTTGTTGATTAGGTTTTCCATTATGTTGACTTCACATTGAACACTGTGCAGTTGATATTGAGTCAGTTACTTCAGTGTGGTGGAAAACGATTGCTTGTCTGGTTGTACGTCTGGTAGCAGGTCTGGTATTTGAATGCAGGTCTCCTGTCTTGGTTCTATTTGGTCCATTTCGCTGTAGTCACCGTCAGTTTTCTTGTCACCATAAGTTCCTTGTATGTTGTTGCAAAAGTTCTTGCAAATAGACCATCACTGGAGTCTCAACGGCCCAGGGAATGGCCAAATATAGGAGCAGCCATGTTGGAGCCTGCCTGCCTGCTGCCTGTACACAGTGCAGAGTATATGGAGAGAAAAAAGAGAGGTTAAGAGAGTGGTGAAGCAATGTAAAAAGAGAGCAAATGAGAGAGTGGGTGAGATGTTATCAACAAATTTTGTTGAAAATAAGAAAAAGTTTTGGAGTGAGATTAATAAGTTGAGGAAGCCTAGGGAACAAATGGATTTGACAGTTAAAAATAGGAGAGAAGAGTTATTAAATGGAGAGTTAGAGGTATAGGGAAGATGGAGGGAATATTTTGAGGAGTTGTTAAATGTTGATGAAGACAGGGAAGCTGTGATTTAGTGTATAGGGCAAGGAGGAATAACATCTTGTAGGAGTGTGGAAGAGCCAGTTGTGAGTGTGGGAGAAGTTCGTGAGGCAGTGGGTAGAATGAAAGGGGGTAAGGCAGCTGGGATTGATGGGATAAAGATAGAAATGTTAAAAGCAGGCGGGGATATAGTTTTGGAGTGGTTGGTGCTATTATTTAATAAATGTATGGAAGAGGTAAGGTACCTAGGGACTGGCAGAGAGCGTGTATTGTTCCTCTGTATAAAGGCAAAGGGGACAAGAGTGCAAAAATTATAGGGGAATAAGTCTGTTGAGTATACCAAGTAAAGTGTATGGTAGAGTTATTAGTGAAAGAATTAAGAGTAAGACAGAGAGCAGGATAGCAGATGAACAAGGGGGCTTTAGGAAAGGTAGGGGGTGTGTAGACCAAGTGTTTACAGTGAAACATATAGGTGAACAGTATTTTGATAAGAGTAAAGAGGTTTTCGTGGCATTTATGGATTTGGAAAAGGCGTATAATAGGGTGGATAGAGGGCAATGTGACAGATGTTGCAGGTGTATGGAATAGGAGGTAGGTTACTGAAAGCAGTGAAGAGCTTTTATGAGGATACTGAGGCTCAGTAGGTAGTAGGTTGGTAGACAGCAACCACCCAGGGAGGTACTACCATCCTGCCAGGTGACTGTGAAACAAACCTGAAACTGTTTTACATGATGGTAGGATTGCTGGTGTCTTTTTTCTGTCTCATAAACACGCTGGATAACAGGTATATCTAGCTACTTCTACTTAAAAGTAGGTTACACTACACAGGCATGCACATGCATATATATACATACACACATCTACATGTATGTTTTTCTTCTTTTTCTTAATAGCTCTTGTTCTTCTTTATTTCCTCTATTGTCCATGGGGAAGTGGAAAAGAATTCTTCCTCCGTAAGCCATGCGTGTCGTATAAGGCGACTAAAATGCCGGGAGCAATGAACTAGTAACCCCTTCTCCTGTACACATTTACTAAAAAAACGAATAAGAAAAGCTTTATAAAACTGGGATGTTTGAATGTGCGTGGATGTAGTGCGGATGATAAGAAAGAGATGATTGCTGATGTTATGAATGAAAAGAAGTTGGATGTCTTGGCCCTAAGCGAAACAAAGCTGAAGGGGGTAGGCGAGTTTCAGTGGGGAGAAATAAATGGGATTAAGTCAGGAGTATCTGAGAGAGTTAGAGCTAAGGAAGGGGTAGCAATAATGTTGAAGGACCAGTTATGGAAGGAGAAGAAGGAATATGAATGTGTAAATTCAAGGATTATGTGGATTATGATAAGATGAAGGATGCGAAAAGTGGGTTATAATAAGTGTGTATGCACCTGGAGAAGAGAGGAGTGTAGAGGAGAGAGAGAGATTTTGGGAGATGTTAAGCGAATGTATAGGAACCTTTGAACCAAGTGAGAGAGTAATTGTAGTAGGGGACCTAAATGCTAAAGTAGAAGAAACATGTAGAGAGGGTGTGGTAGGTAAGTTTGAGGTGCCAGGTGTAAATGAAAATGGGAGCCCTTTGATTGAACTTTGTATAGAAAGGGGTTTAGTTATAAGTAATACATATTTTAGGAAAAAGAGGATAAATAAGTATACAACATATGATGTAGGGCATAATGACAGTAGTTTGTTGGACTATGTATTGGTAGATAAAAGACTGTTGAGTAGACTTCAGGATGTACATGTTTATAGAGGGGCCACAGATATATCAGATCACTTTTTAGTTGTAGCTAAAGTGGGAGTAAAAGGTAGATGGGATACAAGGAAAATAGAAGCAGTAAGTAAGAGAGAGGTGAAGGTTTATAAACTAAAAGAGGAGGCAGTTAGGGTAAGATATAAACAACTATTGGAGGATAGATGGGCTAGTGAGAGTGTAGGCAATGGGGTCAAAGATGTATGGAGTAGGTTAAAGAATGTAGTGTTAGAGTGTTCAGCAGAAGTTTGTGGTTACAGGAAAGTGGGTGCGGGAGGGAAGAAGAGCGATTGGTGGAATGATGATGTAAAGAGAGTAGTAAGGGAGAAAAAGTTAGCATATGAGAGGTTTTTACAAAGTAGAAGTGATGCAAGGAGGGAAGAGTATATGAAGAAAAAAAAGAGAGGTTAAGAGAGTGGTCAAGCAATGTAAAAATAGAGCAAATGAGAGAATGGGTGAGATGTTATCAACAAATTTTGTTGAAAATAAGAAAAAGTTTTGGAGTGAGATTAATAAGTTGAGGAAGCCTAGGGAACAAATGGATTTGACAGTTAAAAATAGGAGAGGAGAGTTATTAAATGGAGAGTTAGAGGTATTGGGAAGATGGAGGGAATATTTTGAGGAGTTGTTAAATGTTGATGAAGACAGGGAAGCTGTGATTTCGTGTATAGGACAAGGAGGAATAACATATTGTAGGAGTTCGGAAGAGCCAGTTGTGAGTGGGGGGGAAGTTCGTGAGGCAGTGGGTAGAATAAAAGGGGGTAAGGCAGCTGGGATTGATGGGATAAAGGTAGAAATGTTAAAAGCAGGTGGAGATATAGTTTTGGAGTGGTTGGTGCTATTATTTAATACATGTATGGAAGAGGGTAAGGTACCTAGGGACTGGCAGAGAGCGTGTATTGTTCCTTTGTATAAAGGCAAAGGGGACAAAAGAGAGTGCAAAAATTATAGGGGAATAAGTCTGTTGAGTATACCAGGTAAAGTGAATGGTAGAGTTATTATTGAAAAAATTAAGAGTAAGACGGAGAGCAGAATAGCAGATGAACAAGGTGGCTTTAGGAAAGGTAGGGGGTGTGTAGACCAAGTGTTTGCAGTAAAACATATAGGTGAACAGTATTTGGATAACATAAGAAAGGAGGAACACTGCACTAGGCCTGTTGGCCCATACTTGGCAGGTCCTTTACAAAACCAACCCACTAACAGAACATTTGCCCAACCAACTTTATTTCAACTGTATTTCAAGATTAGATCTTACTAACATATTAACTTAAGAATGCTAGAATATTTATCTGATGTAACTTTCATAAAATACAATAAGCCATATTTCCTTGAAAAATATTAGAAAAAAATTCAGCAAAACATTTTGTTTCTGCTAATCCAAGTACAGTGGACCCCCGAGTTTCGTAAAAACTTCACTCCTGAAGTCTGCTCAAGTGCCATTACCGAACGAATTTTCTCCCTTAAGGAAAAATTTCACGTAGGTTAGTCTATTTCAGACCCCCAAAAATACTTTTCCACAAGCACTTACAATATTATACTTACATAAATGTACGATTTCCGGGGTTTACGAAACTCGGGGGTCCACTGTACAGTGGTACCTCGAGTTACGATATTTTTTCGTTCGAGAATGCTGTTCAAGTGCCATTACCAAACGAATTTATCCCCATAAGGAATAATGTAAAATAGACTAGTCCTTTTACACCCCCAAAAATATACTTACAAAAGCATTTAAAAAAATAAACTTACATAAAAGGGCGATTTTGGGGACCATCGTAACTCGAGGTACCACTGTATATGTGAAAAATTCATGAGAAACAGAGAAGTCTTCTCTAATATGATCTACAGGTTCTTCAAGGTAAAGTTACTGAACTGAGTTATGACAGAATAATGATATGCTTATTTTGTGTGGTAATTCCCTTTTGTTTATTTTTAATACAGTTTAGTGATTATGCACCTCAAAGATAATATAACATGTTCTTTTTATATGCAAAAGGTGAACTTCAATGTTCATGTAATATGTACACTACCTCTTAGGGAAAGAGGAACTTCAATGTTTCTCTTATTTCACAGCGCAGTCTGAGTTTATAGCATACAGGGCTGACACGATGTATCTGCAGCATTCACCCAAGATTATGCAGAATGTACACACTGCAAGTGTGCCTTAAGGGTAAAGAGGTTTTTGTGGCATTTATGGATTTGGAAAAGGTGTATGATAGGGTGGATAGGGGGGCAATGTGGCAGATGTTGCAGGTGTATGGAATAGGAGGTAGGTTACTGAAAGCAGTGAAGAGCTTTTATGAGGATAGTGAGGCTCAGGTTAGAGTGTGTAGGAGAGAGGGAGATTATTTCTCGGTAAAAGTAGGCCTTAGACAGGGATGTGTGATGTCACCGTAGTTGTTCAATATATTTATAGATGGGGTTGTAAGAGAAGTGAATGCGAGGGCCTTGGCAAGAGGTGTGGGGTTAAAAGACAAAGAATCAAATACAAAGTGGGAGTTATCACAGTTGCTTTTTGCTGATGACACTGTGCTTTTAAAAGATTCTGAAGAGAAGTTGCAGAGGTTGGTGGATGAATTTGGTAAGGTATGTAAAAGAAGAAAATTGAAAGTGAATATAGGAAAGAGTAAGGTGATGAGGATAACAAAAAGATTAGGTGACGAAAGATTGGATATCAGATTGGAGGGAGAGAGTATGGAGGAGGTGAATGTATTCAGATATTTGGGAGTGGACATGTCAGCAGATGGGTCTATGAAGGATGAGGTGAATCATAGAATTGATGAGGGGAAAAGGGTGAGTGGTGCACTTCGAGTCTGTGGAGACAAAGAACTTTGTCCATGGAAGTTAAGAGGGAATGTATGAGAGTATAGTTATATCAACACTCTTATATGGGTGTGAAGCATGGGTGATGAATGTCGCAACGAGGAGAAGGCTGGAGGCAGTGGAGATGTCATGTCTGAGGTCAATGTGTGGTGTGAATATAATGCAGAGAATTCGGAGTTTGGAAATTAGGAGGAGGTGCGGAATTACCAAAACTATTATCCAGAGGGCTGAGGAGGGGTTGTTGAGGTGGTTCGGACATGTAGAGAGAATGGAACGAAACAGAATGACCTCGAGAGTGTATAAATCTGTAGTGGAGGGAAGGCGGGGTAGGGGTCGGCCTAGGAAAGGTTGGAGGGAGGGTAAAGAGGTTTTGTGTGCGAGGGCTTGGATTTCCAGCAAGCATGCGTGTGCGTATTTGATAGGAGTGAATGGAGACAAATGGTTTTTAATACTTGACGTGCTGGTGGAGTGTGAGCAAAGTAACATTTATGAAGGGATTCAGGGAAACCGGCAGGCTGGACTTGAGTCCTGGAGATGGGAAGTACAGTGTCCGCACTCTGAAGGAGGGGTGTTAATGTTGCAGTTTTATAACTGTAGTGTAAATCACCCCTCTGGCAAGACAGTGATGGAGTGAATGATGATGAAAGTTTTTATTTTTCGGGCCACCCTGCCTTGATGGGAATCGGCCGATGTGATAATAATAAAAATAGAACTGCTATATGTTGTTCTTCTTTCTTCTTTCAACAAACCGGTCGTATCCCACCGAGGCAGGGTGGCCCAAAAAGAAAAACAAAAGTTTCTCTTTTTAACTTTAGTAATGTATACAGGAGAAGGGGTTACTAGCCCCTTGCTCCCGGCATGTTAGTCGCCTCTCATGACACGCATGGCTTATGGAGGAAGAATTCTTTTCCACTTCCCCATGGAGATAAAAGAAAATATACAAGAACTATTAAGAAAATAGAAGAAAACCCAGAAGGGTGTGTATATATGTGCTTGTACATAAATGAAACCTTGCATGTTTGTGAGACAGAAAAAAGACTCCAGCAATCCTACCATCATGTAAAACAATTGCAGGTTTCTGTTTCACACTCACTTGGCAGGATGGTAGTACCTCCCTGGGTGGTTGCTATTTACCAACCTACTACCTAGGGACAGCTATATATTTACAGTGGTACCCCGAGTTTCGTACTGCTCCCAACTGGAACAATTATGTAAGTGTATTATTGTAAGTGCTTTTGTAAGTGTATTTTTGGGGGTCTGAAACGGACTAATCAAATTTACATTATTCCTTATGGGAACAAATTTGTTCGGTAACGGCACTCAAACAGCCTTCTGGAACGAATAAAGTACGAAACTCGGGGTACCACTGCATTATAAATCCATTTAATCATACAGTCCATTATAATTTCATTCTTGAAAATTATGCTTTGAATAACATCACAGAGGTACCTTCTTTGGCATTTCAATATGTATTTAATAAATAGTATTCTTCATGATTTGGAGAATAATATTTAAAAGCAGCATTTGAATCAAAGGAGATGGTATACTAAAAACCTCGTTCCATCTAAAAGGTCCTAATTGACAAGTTCAAGGAAGCAACTGATATGTTCAACAGTACGTAGCATGAAATTATCCTTTCCAGGTAGATAAGACTGCTCTTACAATTCCTCTCAGTCAGCTTTGATTTAAGAAAGGGAATGGTAGCTCAAATTCAGTGGATCAAGATCCCTTCACCAGCATAAAAGCCCCCACATGACAGAAACATACTATACATATACAGTGGTTCCCCGAGTTTCGTAAAAACTTCACTTCAGAAGGCTGCCCAAGTGCCATTACCAAACGAATTTACTCCCTTAAGGAAAAATGTCACGTAGGTTAGTCTATTTCAGACCCCCAAAAATACACTTCCACAAGCACTTACAATATTATACTTACATAATTGTACGATTTCCGGGGTGTACGAAACTCGGGGGACCACTGTATATAGAATTCTGTACAGTACTAGGGAATGAATGCTTCTGTGCTTTTGCCAAAAAAAATATGGAGCAAATCACAGAATAAAAGATAGAAACAAAGTTGCAGGAGTGCTGAAGAGTTTTTAGAAAGAGTGTTAATGAATAAAATGATTCAGTAATCGTGGTCTAATGTCCCAAATACCTTATGTAAGTTTATTTAAATTTGTAGTTAATTTGTCTAAGACAGTCTATTTAATTTCTAGGAGAAAACGTGGTAAGGGCATTGAAAGCATTCTGGAATGAAATATAACGTACCTGTATATCTTGCTGATACTTTTGTAAGAATATGAAGCAGTCTTCAAATATTGTATTAAGGAGAAAGTAAGAAGTGGAAATGTATCGCAGAAGATTAATGTGTGGTGTGAACATTATGCAGAGAGTAAGTAACAAAGAGATAAGAAGACAGAGTGATAAGTTGAAAGATACAATTCAAATAGCAAAAGAATGGTTATTGAGACGGTTTGACCATGCAGAAAGAGTAGAGAAAGATTAGCCATTAAAAATGTATAAATTTTGGATGAATGGAAGGTGGAGTATGGAGTGTCTGGAAATACAGTGGACCCTCGGATATCGACCGTTCCAGGTATCGGCCAATTTGGATTTCGGCCGCTTTTTGGCCGAAATTCTATCCCGGATTTCGGCTGTCAACTCAGAAATCGGCCGTATTACACGCGTCTGCCTCGCCACTCTGCCGCATTCATGAGTCAGTCTGGCTGTGTCTCTCGGTGAGTGAGCAAGACTCCGCGCATTCATCCAAACATTTCATTATAATCCATTGTTTTTTTGTGGTTGTTGATTGAGTGCAGCTGCGAAATAAGCCACCATGGGCCCAAAGAAAGTTCCTAGTGCCAGCCCTTTGGTAAAGAAAGTGAGAAACACGATAGAATTCAAGAAAGAAATTGTAGCAAAGTACGAGAGTGGTGTACGTGTGCTTGAGCTTGCCAGTAAATATGCTGAAGATCACCAATAATCGAAGATGTGGAGAAGTTATTGTTGGTGTGGATCAAAGATAAACAATTAGTGGGAGATAGTGTTGTGGAGTCGATCATCTGCGAAAAAGCAAGGATGCGGATCTCGTGAATAAAATGCCTGGAACGAGTGCTGCTGTTTGTGAATTTAAGGCCAGCAAAGGCTGGTATGAGAGATTTAAGAAGCGTAGTGGCATACACAGTATTGTAAGGCATGGCGAGACAAATGTGCGGCTGAAGAATTCGTGCATGAATTCAAGGAGTACATAGAGGCTGAAGGATTCCTTCCCCAACAAGTGTTCAATTGTGACAAAACAGGCCTGTTTTGGAAGAAAATGCCAAAGAGGACCTACATCACACAGGAGGAAAAGTCACTACCAGGACACAAGCCTATGAAGGATAGGCTTACTCTTTTGTTCTGTGGTAACGCTAGTGGGGATTTCAAAGTGAAGCCTTTACTGGTGTATCACTCTGAAAATCTCAGTGTTCAAGAAAAACAATGTCGTCATGAGTAAATTGTGTGTGTTGTGGAAAGCTAATAATAAGGCATGGGTCACAAGGCAAATTTTCATTGACTGGGTGCATGAAGTGTTTGGCCCCAGTGCGAAAAAATACCTCCAGGAAAATAAATTGCCACTCAAGTGCCTCATGGTACTGGACAATGCTCCTGCTTATCCTCCAAACTTGATAGACCTATTGTCTGTAGAATTAAGTTTTATAACAGTGAAGTTCTTGCCTCCTAACACCACTCTCCCTCATCCAACCCATGGACCAGCAGGTCATTTTTAACTTCAAAAAACTCTACACAAAAGCAATGTTTCAAAGGTGCTTTGAAGTGACCTCAGACACTTGACTTGACCCTAAGAGAGTTCTGGAGGAATCACTTCAATATCCTCCACTGCATAAGCCTTATAGGTAAGGCTTGGCAGGGAGTGACTTCCAGGACTTTGAACTCTGCTTGGAGAAAATTGTGGCCAGAATGTGTCCTCGACAAAGATTTTGAAGGGTTTGTGGCTGACCCTGACCCTGTCGACCCTCTGCCTGTTGTGGAATCTATTGTGTCTTTGGGGAAGTCCATAGGGTTGGAGGTGAGTGGCGAGGAAGTGGAAGAGTTGGTGGAGGACAACAGGGAAGAGCTAACCACTGAAGAGCTACAAGACCTTCATTTGCAACAGCAACAGACCACAGCTGAGGAAACTGGTTCAGAGGGAGGAAGAGAGGGGGAAGGATGTGCCTTCTTCAGCAATTAAGGACATTTGTACAAAGTGGAAGGAGGTGCAAAGTTTTGTGGAGAAATACCACCCTGACCAAGCTGAAACAAGCCAAATCTGCAACATGTTCAGTGACAAAACCTTGTCCCACTTCAGGCAAATCTTAAAGAGAGCTCTCTGGACAGTTTTTTTGTGCGACAGGGGTCCAGTGACTCTCAAGCTGGTCCTAGTGCCAGTAAAAGACAAAGAAGGAAAGTAACCCCAGAGAGGGCTTTGATACCTAAAGTCCTTATGGAGGGGGATTCCCATTCCAAACAATAATCAGTCCTCCCTCTCCTTCCTCCCTGTCTTCCATATGCCAACAAGAGTCTTCAATAAAGGTTTGTAATAGTGATTTAAATGTTCATTTATCCATTTCATTAGTCATTTTATTTAGTTCTCATTGTTTTGTGTATGTAAAACTATAGTTAATCTTTAAAAAAATTATTTTTTGTTAATATTTTTGGGTGTCTGGAACGGATTAATTTTTTTTTTCAACAAGTCGGCCGTCTCCCACCGAGGCAGGTTGACCCAAAAAGAAAGAAAATCCCAAAAAAGAAAATACTTTCATCATCATTCAACACTTTCATCACACTCATACATAATCACTGTCTTTGCAGAGGCGCTCAGATACGACAGCTGAGAATAGTCCCTCCCAGCTGTCACTATCCCAGACCCCTCCTTTAACCCTTTGACTGTCGCAACCCTCAATCCTGAGTGCTCTCCTGTTGTCGCAAAATTTAAAAAAAAATAAATAAATTATTTTTTCTTATGAAATGATAGAGAATCGTTTCCCGATGGTAAAGACACCAAAAGTTTGAAATTTGATTGAAAACTCACGGAATTACGCTCTCGCGAAGTTAGTGATCTCATCAATATATACGCATCGGCAATTTCACCGACTTTGAGCCCTATTTTCGGTAAATTCCATTGTTCCAGTTGACCAAACTCATAGATATTTCTTTAGAACTCCATTTATTCTATCGATTGAGTACAAGAAACCACCAATTTTGTCGTGTCAGTATTATATATACACTTGTGTAGTGTACCAGCATTCATCTTAGTTTATACAGCTGGTCCCTTTGCGTGTGACGTCACGATACCCGCTGACGTCAGAGCTCTCGCTCCATGTGGCAGCTACGTCATAGGTGCCCAGTCTCACAAGTCATAGACCCACAGGCCGAACGGACGTGGCTGGGATCTCTCCTCACAGACTGTAAATATACCGTAACCATCCTACAAGGAGTGTCTTTGACAACCTATATATCTCTCCCAAAACCCACACAATAAGTGGTGTATATATAATACTGACACGACAATTTATCGATTTCAACTACCCAATAAAGTGATCAGAAATTGGCAATTTGGCCAATTTCATGCAAAATAAAAAAGTTGTCAATTTCAAAATAGGGTCCAGAATAAACAATGCAGACATTCCTGGCACTAAAATAAGATGTTATCTGTTCATTAGTCACGTCTTTAGGCCCTTCTTATATTACTTTTGGTTTCTATTTCGATTTTTTATTAACATAAAAAATAGAAGATTTACCGTTATGCAGACTATTGCATTATTGTAAAAATGGTATAAATAATATCAGGGGGATTACCAACAAACCCCTGGCTGTCTTCAAGCAGGCACTGGACAGGCACCTAAAGTTGGTACCTGACCAGCCAGGCTGTGGTTCGTATGTTGGACTGCGTGCGGCCAGCAGTAACAGCCTGGTTGATCAGGCTCTGGTCCAACAGGAGGCCTGGTCACAGACTGGGCAGCGGGGTTGTTGACCCCTGGAATTCTCTCCAGGTAGACTTGTGAAAGAATATTAGACACCAATTGATGTGTATTGGACGCGTTGCATGATTTGTTTACTTTTGAACATTTGCAAAAATCAAACATTTCTCCTACTTTGAGCTCAATTTCAAGGTCGTTTTCATCATAAACCTAATCACAATCATCTATATTTCTATAGTATGTTGTCCATTCTATCAAATGAGACCATAAAAAAGAGAATGCAACCATAAATACTATATGAAAATACACCTCAAAGTAGGCGTTTTAATCCAAAAAAATGGTCGGAGTTTTTTTCTCTCATTATGTACTGCGTGCTGCAGGATTTTTTTTATACTACGCACACTGACCACACAGACCCATTCTCTCATATGTGGGCCTACCAGCTTTCTCCCATTTGATTTGAAGCCGCTAGAATTTAGACGTATTGATACGTCCGAAACAGTGGCTCGTAAGACGTATATATATGACCGAAACAGTCAAAGGGTTAAAGTGCAGGCATTGTACTTCCCATTTCCAGGACTCAAGTCCAACTAAATCAATTACAGTGGTACCCCGGTTTACGATATTTTCATTCCAGAATGCTGTTCAAGTGCCATTAACAACAATTTATCTCCTTAAGAAATGTTGTAAAATAGACTAGTCCTTTTAGACCCCCAAAATTACACTTACAAAAGCATTTAAAAAAATAAACTTACATAAAAGGGTGAGTTTGGGGACCATCGTAAACCGGGGTACCACTGTAACTGGTTTCCCTGAATCCCTTCACAAAATGTTACCCTGCTCACACTCCAACAGCTCGTCAGGTCCCAAAAACCATTCGTCTCCATTCACTCCTATCTAACACGCTCACACATGCTTGCTGGAAGTCCAAGCCCCTCGCCCACAAAACCTCATTTACCCCCTCCCTCCAACCTTTTCTAGGACGACTCCTACCCCACCTTCCTTCCCCTACAGATTTATATGCTCTCCAAGTCATTCTACTTTGATCCATTCTCTCTAAATGACCAAACCACCTCAACAACCCCTCTTCAGCCCTCTGACAAATACTTTTAGTAACTCCACACCTTCTCCTAATTTCCACATTCCGAATTTTCTGCATAATATTTACACCACACATTGCCCTTAGACAGGACATCTCCACTGCCTCCAGCCGCCTCCTCGCTGTATTTACATTAATTCTTATGAGAAATATTATTTCGGTTTTCAGTCTTTTCGGATTTAGGCCGACCTTCTGGAACGGATTACGGCCAATAACCAAGGGTCCACTGTACTGTACCCTTGTATGTGAAAAATAAGAAGAGGAAAGTGGTCCATGGAACATGCCATGCTGGAAAAATATTCCACCCTGCCCTGATGGAAAACAGTTGATGAGTTAAAACAAACTTTAAATGTCTTTACACATCATTTGAGACAAAGCAACATGAAGATAATCATCCACAACAGTCCACAAAATATAGCTCTACATACCTCTCAAATGCTCTTAGAATCTGTGAATATATCTGTGACACACATTAATTATATTACAAAATAAAAAGAAAATACTCATTAAAGGTTGCTAGAAATTTAGTGAAAGTTAAAATGCCATAGACTGCTTCTTTATAATCCATAGTCTATTCAAACACATTTTTTTTTTAATACACTGGCTGTCTCCCACCAAGGTAGGGCAACCCAAAATAGAAAAATAACACTTTCAACATCACTCCATCACTGTCTTGCCAGAAGCACACCGATGCTACAGTTCAGATGTCCCTCTAAACTGCAATATCCCCATCCTCCTTCAGAGTACAGGCACTGTACTTTCAACCTCCAGGACTCATGTCTGGCTAACTGGTTTCCCTAAATCCCTTCATAAATGTTACCTTGCTCACACTCCAACAGCACGTCAAGTCATAAAAAACCACTTGCCTACACTCACTCTTACCTAACATGCACATATACTCCTGTTAGATGTCCAAGTCCCTCACATACAAAACCTTTACCCCCTCCCTTCAACCTTTTCCTGGGCAACCCATACCCCACCTTCCCTCCACTACAGATTTATACACCCTCAAAGTCATCCAATTTTTCTCTTCCTCACTAAATGTCCAAACCACCTCTACAACCTTCCTCAGTCCTCTGCTTGAGAACAACAATTAATTTCATTCCAAATCTCCAAATGACTTAAGAATCAAAATTATAATAAAAGCTACAAAGCCTCAGATTTCTATTTCTCATCTACTGTGTATTGTTAACCCTTTCACTGTTTGTGCTGTAGTTCTATGGCTTTACACTCTCTGTCAGTGCCATAGTTCTACACCATGAGCTCAGCTCACTTAGACAAGCTGTAAGTGGTAAATTTGGGAACAGATATGAGAGAATGGGTCGATGCGGTAAGTGTGCACCATATAAAAATAATCCTGCTCCACACAATGCATAATTAAAAAAAAAAAAAAAGCTGTGACCATGGTTTAAAATAGCGACTTTGCAGTGTATTTTCGGATGGTTTTTATGGTCATATTCTTGGTTTCTTGGTCTTATTTGACAGAATGGAAGATATATTACAGAAAAAGGGATGATTTTGATTGGTTTCAAAATTGAACGTAGCATGAAATCAAGCTCAAAGTAGCGAGAATGTTCCATTTTTGCCAATAATCCAGAATAAATAAATCACCTCACTTGTCTAATACATGTCCAACTGGTTAGTCTAAAATGCATTCATGAATGCACTGACATTATTTATACAATTATTACAATAATGCATAACAGTAAATCTTCTATTTTGTGTGAATAAAAATTCAAAATGGAATTCATGAGTAAGGCCTGGGAATGTAACCAATGAACAGAGGAAATGTTATTTTGGTGCCAGGAATGCCTGCATTGTTTATTCTAAACCCTGTTTTGAAATTGGCACATCTTCAAATTTGGGTGAAATTGGCCAAATTATCAATTTCTGATTACTGGGTAGTTGAAATAGTTGACTAGGGGTTTCTTGTGCTCAACTGATAAAATGGAAGACATACTACCAAAATAGCTAAGAACAATATAATTGGCCTAAAATAGGACTCAAAGTGGGAAATTTTGCCGATGCGTCAATAATGCTGACACAACAAAATTCGCAAAAGCATAATTTCGTCAATTTTCCACCAAATTTCACATCTTTTGTTTTATTACCTTCAGAAAACGACTATCTACCATTTCATAAGAAGAAAAAAACAATTTTTTTTTTTTAAATTATTGGACACTGTGGACACTTTTCAGAATGGAGGTCTGGACATTGAAAGGGTTAAGCACAATATCATTACCGCTGTTGCTCATTGAGCTCCTTTTCAAACTCAGCTGCATGATCCTCCTTCACTTGAGAAGTGCCTTCAAGAACTGTTGGAATGTCCTCTACATCACTGTCTCCATCAGCATCTTCTCCCCAAAGAGCTGCAACCTGTAACATACTGGAATTTTAAATACAGTACTGAAAAATAAGGATAAAAATATAAATACTTTACAGACAATCATTCTGACAGTTATACAGGACTGTATTATCTGAGCTCAGGGATGGGTTAAGGCCCTACTAGGCAAAGAGCTGAGAATTTCTGATGGGCTTATACTGAATACAAATTCACACTAAAAAAAAAAATTAATTCATCCTCTTCTTATTTGGTATAACTATACTCTCATACAATCCCCTCTTTGCTTCCACAGACAAAGTTCTTTGTCTCCACAGACTCCTAAGTGCACCACTCACCCTTTTTCCCTCATCAATTCTATGATTCACCTCATCCTTCATAGACCCATCGGCTGACACGTCTACTCCTAAGTATCTGAATACATTCACCTCCTCCATACTCTCTCTCCCTCCAATCTGATATCCAATCTTTCATCACCTAATTTTTTTGTTATCCTCATCACCTTACTCTTTCCTATATTCACTTTAAATTTTCTTTTTTTACATACCCTACCAAACTCATCCATCAACCTCCGCAACTTCTCTTCAGAATCTCCCAAAAGCAGTGACATCAGCAAAGAGCAACTGTGGCAACTCCTACTTTGTGTTAGATTCTTTATCTTTTAACCCCATACCTTCCCCATTCACTTCTCAGATACAGTACGTACTTCAAAATATATTTTTAAAATTTAGAAAATATTTTTTTGTGGACCTATGCTGGAAATGAGCCTGGAGCTTCAAGTCCCTTGGTCCCCTCCTTAATAGGGCCCTGCTTGAGCCTTGTTAAAGTGCAACAATTATTTCACAGCTTTATAATTAAATACTTGACTAGTACATCTGAATATTATTTACTAAACCATTGATCACTTATACAGTGGTACCTCGACTTACGAGCAGCTTCCAACTCAAACAATTATGTACATGTAAGTGTATTTCTCCATGCGTGTCGTAAGAGGCGACTAAAATGCCAGGAGCAAGGGGCTAACAACCCATTCTGTATATATTACTAAATGTAAAAGGAGAAACTTTTGTTTTTCCTTTTGGGCCACCCTGCTTCGGTGGGCGGCGGCCGACGTGTTGAAAGAAGAAGAAGAAGTGCATTTCTGTAAGTGCTTTTGTAAGTGTAATTCTGGGGGTCTGAAACAGATTAATCTAATTTACATTATTCCTTATGGGAACAAATTCATTTGGTATCGGCACTCAAACAGCCTTCTGAAACGAATTAAGCTCGTAACTCGAGGTACCACTGTATCTACATCAGAGGGATCAATGTCAATGCAGTAGATCTACTCATAATTCATAGCACCCTCAAATTTGCTGTGAGTGGCAAATTTTGGACCAAGACATGAGAGAATGGGTCTTTGTGGAAGGTGTGAGCAGTAAAAATAATCCTGCCCCCATGCAGTGCATGATGAAAACAGCTAACCTCTAACTCTGTGTTCAGGTTAAAATAATGAATTTGGGGCATTTTTTATGGTGGTTTTCATGGTTGTATTGGCTGATTCTTGGTGCCAATTAATAGACCAGAAATGATAGCCCAGAAAATGAGATTAGTGGATATAACAGGAAAAATAGGAAAATTAATATATAATTTTCTACCAAAGAGAGCACAAAGAGTAGTACACTACCTTTAGGAAAGTAAAAAGTTCAGTACCCGAAGGCACAGTCTGGTGCCTTCACTGTTTTTCATCCTCATAGCAGGCATGTGGAACAGAATTCTTCCTCCGTAAGCCATGCGTGTCGTAAGAGGCGACTAAAATGCCGGGAGCAAGGGGCTAGTAACCCCTTCTCCTGTATATATTACTAAATGTAAAAGGAGAAACTTTCGTTTTTCCTTTTGGGCCACCCTGCCTCGGTGGGAAACGGCCGACGTGTTGAAAGAAAAGAAAGAAAGCAGGCATGGATAAAAACACTGACTTCACATCAACTTTTACACAATACCAAAATAAACAGGAAAGCCACCTTTGTGGAAAATACAGAAAAACTGCAAGCAGATATAAACAAAGTGTTCCAGTGGGCAATGGAAAATTACATATGACTAATGTCAACTGCTCAGATATGGAAAGAATGAAGACCTCAAAATGAACACTGGATACAAAACACAAGATGATCTACTCACTGAATAAAAGAAACATGTGAAAGATTTGGGTATTATAATGTCTGACAACCTACGATTTAGAGAACATAAAAGAGGAAGGTCAGAGCCTGCACTCTTAAGGAAAGGAGGGCATGTTGTAGTTGGGAGGAAAGAGGGGTGAAGGGGTAAACTGATTGAGTTGTCAGCATAACTCTAGAAAAACAGTGAATGAATGAATGATGGTGAATATATTTCCTGTTCTTTGGGTAACCCTGCCTTGGTAGGATACCATTGCTAAAGTAAATGCCACGAAAGCCAGAAAAATGATAAGTGGATAATGAGAACTTTCAAAGCAAGAAAAATAAAACCAATGATGACACCATTCAAATTACTTGTACACTCTCATCTAAAATAATGTTTGGTGTTGATGGCTTCATACAAGGTAAGAAAGATATTTAGACCTGAAAAATGTAGAAATTGTTTATGGCCCACATAGAGCCAATAAAGAATTTAAGTGCCCTCTGGTTTAATGAAGGGAAAGGTTGACTATGTTCCCCATCAGTAAAATGGTACCTGTGTTAGTCGACTGGTGTGAGTCGCATCCTGGGACACTGACCTAATCTGCCCGAAATGCTCAGCAACAGGACTTCTATAGTAGTATGTCATTGATGTCAGCTAGGCCTGTATACCATGTACATGTACTTGTAGTAAAATAAAGATATTATTATTATTATTATTATTATATGTACCTGAAAATATATACATGAAAGATACTTGAAAACTTGGTCCCAAATGTACACACAACCATAACATACAGTGGATCCTCGGTTTTTGCCGAAAATTCTTTCCAGAATGCTGCTCAAGTGCCATTACCGAACGAATTTACTTCCTTAAGAAATAATGTCACGTAGGTTAGTCTATTTCAGACCCCCAAAAATACACTTCCACAAGCACTTACGAAAATACACTTACATAAATGTTCGAGTTTGGAGATGACCGAAAACCGAGGGACCACTGTACTGGAATGAGAGACATGGGAAGAAGTGTACAATGAACCTCACAAAAGGCAGCAACACAATAAGAAAACACTGTGTCAGTAGCTTTGGATGAAGTCTTCAATCTACTACCAGCAGATATTAGAAATATTATTAGAACAAATGAAGAAGTCTTCAAAAGGAAATTAAACCACTACTACTTCTGCAAAGCACCAAATCAACCAGGCTGTGATGGCTATGTGGACCAGCAGACTACCAAAAGCAAGAGCAACAGCCTGGTTAAATTAGGACCTGAAAGAGAAGCCTGACCCCAGGCTGGGCCATGAGGGTAGAAAAACTCTGAAACTGGTAACAGGTATGCTACAAATGTTCAGTGCATTTGAGGTTTCTTTTATACTGTACAAAATTGTTTTAATTAGGTTAGATTTTAGAATGCACTGGCTATTATTATTACACTGCATAATATGCAGTGTAATAATATCTTTGTGAAAGGTACAACTTTTAAAATACATAGTTGGGTCAGATTTTTTCATTTATCTTGTAGTCAAAAGTGATATTTGCTGGTTTGGTATTTACAGGGCATCCATCTTCACAAAATAAATTTCACTGTATTTCAACAATTCTCTACCACAAGTACCCTTGGTTTTCATTCACCTAAAAACTCGAACAATTATGTAAGTATATTTTCGTAAGTGCTTTTGTAAGTGTATTTTTGGGGGGTCTGAAATGACTAATCTAATTTACATTTGTCCTTATGGGAACAAATTCGTTCGGTAGCGGCACTCAAACAGCATTCTGGAAAGAATTTTCGACGAAAACCGAGGGTCCACTGTAATTAAAAATACAGAGGTTTTTAATTTGAGCTGCCAATTTTTCTTTCTTCCAGTACCAAAAGAAAACATTTAGAACTCATTCAAAAATCTTAAGTTTATAAGTTATAAATAACATTCACTCTACCTCAGAGAAGGACATTCCATCTGTCATGAGACGATTTATGAGTTCATCCTGACTCTTCCTATCTACAGGTTCTGTGATGGGCTCATCATCATCTTCAGTTTCTTCTCCTGTTGCTTCAGTCATATGCAAATAGTTATCTACACCAATGCCTACTGCTTCAATTGTTGGACTGGTCTGCAAAAGAAGTAAAGGTAACATTAATTTGCATAATAAATGGTTTATTTTTCCAATGAATCATTCTTGGGAAACTTGACAATCATGTATAGAATTCATCTTCTTTTTTCAACAAATTGGCCATATCCCACCGAAGCAGGGTGGCCCAAAAAGAAAAACAAGTTTCTCTTTTTAACTTTTGTAATGTATACAGGAAAAAGGGTTAATGTATAGAATTATCCTAAATACAGTGGTACCTCGGTTAACGATATTTTTTCGTTCCAGAATGCCATTACCAAACGAATTTATCCCCATAAGGAATGATGTAAAATAGACTAGTCCTTTTAGACCCCCAAAAACACACTTGCAAAAGCATTTAAAAAAATAAACTTACATAAAAGGGCGAGTTTGGGGACCATCGTTAACCGAGGTACCACTGTAATCAAGTTATCTAATTCACTAGTAATAATCCTTTGTTGACAGAGCTCAGATACTCTCAATCACATATTTAAAAATATAGAGTTTTTGTAAATCCATTAACCCTTAAACTGTCCAGACGTATATATACGTTAGTACTGCTACTGCCCCAAACGTATATTTACGTTTTATTTTTCCTGCCTCCAAATTTGGCATGATTGGCCTGAGATGCCTGGTAAGCATAGAATGGGTCTTAACACTTGGTGTGCACCATATTAAAAAACTCTGGGACCACTTAGTACCTTGTGGGAGCACCAGTTAAATTGAGCGCCAGCTAGAGCAAACACTGCGGCAAACACCAAGGATTCACTGATGTCATGTCATATTAACACTCCCCTTTGAAGTGGAAAGTGATGTCGGCAGGCTGGCAGGCCAGCTGGCTGCCTGGCCACATGGCTGGCAAGCAGCTGGTTGGCCAGCAGCTGGCTGGTCAGCTGGGTACTTGATTGGCTGTCTATCTCTGTCTGTTTGTCTGTCTGTATCTATCTGTCTCTGTCTCTATCTGTCTCTATCTCACAGGAACACATACGTAAATACAATTATACATAGTGTAAATTACCTAGAATAACTAAAAAATCAAGACAAAGTGATATAATGTGCTTGTGATCTGCGTAATACCAGTTGGTTCATGAGCTACTCTCTAAGACAAGCAGACAGAAAGACAGACACACAGACAGACAGAAAGACAGACATACAGACAGACAGACAGGTTTGCGTAACAAATAAAGGGAAGCAGTGTAAGCTCGTCAAATGTCATCACTCTAATTACTGGACTGATATGAAGAGATATGACTACCCCTCACCCCTCGTCAAATGTCACCAGTCATCATTAGTGGAGATCAGATGAGATAAGGCAGCGACACATATCTTACATAATGGCTTCAAGGGAACTTTATTACATGTAGTATTATTCTTATTATTATTATTATTATTATTATTATTATTATTATTATTATTATTATGCACCATCATTATTATTATTATTATCATTATTATTATTATTATTATTATTCACTATCATTATTATTATTATTATTTTTATGCACTGTCAATTTTATTATTATTTGAGTACAATTTCAGTACCTAATATTACAGTCAGAACAAAGATTGGCTATGAAATCACAAGAACTACTATAAATTGTAATTATCAGAACATAAAAATTATATAAAAATAATAAAAAAAAAAGAGAAAAAAAGGTATATCGGCAACAATTCTGCAAGCAGCAGGGCTCCTGTTGCTGTCAGGTGAGCATCCAGTGCCAACTTCTCCCCCTCATATCTCGGTAACTACTTACCCTAATTGTTTTTTTTTTAACCAATAACACTTAATAAAATGTGTTCTTTATTTCTATAAAAAAAATTTTTTTTTTTTTTTTTCAAAATATTCGGGGCACTGGGCGTGCGAACGTATATATACGTTTGGACCGTTTAAGGGTTAAAGAAACAAAAAAGTTCCTTACCTGTATATAGATGAGAGTGAAAGAATTACTGGAAAATAAGCTTGTTGGAAATACCAGGTAATATGTATGATAGCATTATTATTCAAAGAATTAAGGGATCGACAGAAAACAGGACTTCAGAGCAACAAGGTTTCAGGATTGGTAGGGGATGTGTAGACCATGTGTTTGTAATGAAGCATATAAGTTAACAATATTTAAAGGTAAGGAACTTTTTAGTTGCATTTATGGATCTATAAAAGCACATAATAGGATGGATAGAACAATATGGAAGATGTTGCAAATGTATGGAATAGATAGTAAGTTACTTAAAGCAGTAATGAGTTTTTATGTAGATAGTGAGGCTCAGGTTTGAGAATGTAGGAGAGGTTGGGAATTATTTTCTAGTAAAAGTAGGCCTTAGATGTGTGATGTCACTATAACTGTTAACAATGAAGACATAAAAGTGAACACTAGAGTGTTGGGGTGAGATGTGGGATTAAAAGATAATGAATTTAATGTGTGATATTAAGTGCAATAAGTGGTGTTAATAGTATGCAGAGAATTCATAGTCTGGAGATTAGAAAAAGGTGAGGGGTTACTAAAAGTATAAATCAGAGGGCTGAGGAGGGCTTGTTGAGGTAGTCTGGATATTTAGAGAGGATGTAGCAAAATAATATGACTAGGAGGGTGTATAAAGCTGAAGTGGAGGGAAGGAGCACTAGCAGTCATCCAAGGAAAGCTTGGAGGGAGGGAGCAAAGGAGGTTTAGTGTATGAGAGGTTAGGACATCAAACAGGAGTGTGAGTGTGATAGGCAGGAGTGAATGCTTTTTGTGATTTGATGTGCTGTTGTAGTGTGAATAAGGTTACCTTTATGAAAAGATTCAGGGAAACTGGATAGCCAGATTTGAATCCTGAAGGATAGGTAGAGATGCTACAATTTGGAGGGTCATCTGACCTGTAATGTCAGCACGCCTCTGGCAAGACAGTGATAGAAGCAATGATGGTGAAAGTGTTTCTTCTTTTTTGGGTCACCCTACCTCAGAGGGAGAAGATCGGTGTTAAAAAAAAAAATTATACAAAGTGGGAGTTGTCACATTTTTGCCTATTATACCATTCTTTTGGGAGATTCTGAAGAGAAGTTGCAAAGGTTGGTAGAGGAATTTGGGAGGGTATGTAAAAGAAAGAAAGCAAAACTAAACATTGACAAAAGCAAGGTGATGAGAATAAGAAATCTATACAGTGGTACCTCGACTTACGAGCAGCTCCCAACTCAATCAATTATGTAAGTGTATTTCTGTAAGTGCTTTTGTAAGTGTAATTTTGGGGGTCTGAAACAGATTAATCTAATTTACATTATTCCTTATGGGAACAAATTTGTTTGGTATCGGCACTCAAACAGCCTTCTGAAACGAATTAAGCTCATAACTCGAGGTACCACTGTACTTTCTCCCTCCAATCTGATATCCAATAAAAGATTGGTTATCAGACTGGAGGGAGGAAAAAAGCAAAATGTACCCGAGTTCCGTGGTGCCAACACTACTGTATTATGTGGGTGTGAAACATAGGCTTTCAATGTTACAGCATTGAAATGTGCATTATGAATATTATGCAGACAAGTCAGAGGGATATGGCTGGTTTGTTGAAAGAAAGAAAGAACGTCAGAGCATGGTGACTAGAAGGTGCGGAGTTACCAAAAGTATTATTTAGAGGGCTGAGGAGGGGTTTTTGAGGTGGTTTAGACATTTAGAGAGGATGGAGGAAAATAGAATGACTAGAAGGGTGTATAAATCTGGGGTGGAGAGGGAGAGTAAAGGGACTTCCTCGGAAAGGTTGTGGGGGCAGAGTTAAGGAATGCTAGTTGCTTGGACATCCAGCAGACTTGTGTGAGTGCATTAGGTGGCTTTTGTGACATGTCGTACTGTTGAAGTGTGAGCAAGGTAACATTTATGAAGGAATTCAGGAAACCAGTTAGCCAGACTAGAGTACTGGAGGTGTGAAGTAAAGTGTTTCCTGTTAAAGGAGGGGTAGGGATGTTGCATTTCAGAGGGCCATCTGAATTGTGATGTCAGCATTCTTCTGGCAAGACAGGGTTTGGTTGAAAGATGGTGAATGTGTTTCCTCTTTCTCAGGTCACCCTACCTCGATGGGACACAGCTGGTGTGTTAAAATAAAAATTTAATAAAGATAATGAAATTTACAGCACACAGATGATATACATACATGTGGCAGTCCCAGAACTTCTCTTTCTTCTGAGATAGGGGATGAGTAACCATTGTCACAATCTCTTGCTAAATCATCACATTCTAGAAATACTGACATCTCAGCATTGAGGGGCTCCATCTGTAAATAAAAGCAATATGGTATATTACTTACAGTGAGTGCTCTACCTGAGCTAACTGTTCCGGCAAATAGAAATTTCAAGTGAACACATCCATTTTTTGTACTTTTATTTAGAAAGCTTGATAAGACATTTGCAAATGATTATATTTTTTACCAAACATCTATGCATTTAAAGCGAGCCTCTGGCAAGACAGTGATAGTGTAAATAATAGTGAAAGTGTTTCTTTTTTGTGTCACCCTGTCTCGATGGGAGATTGCTACCGTGTTAAAAAAATACAAAATAAACAAGTAATTTTATTTTCAAAATATACTGTACATAATTGTTATAAAATTGAGTAGAAATTTATTTCACACATTTTGAAAAGACCATGGTTGTGCAGAGCATTTTGGGAAGGCTAAAAACATAACTGAAAGCTAACTGGCATTGAAAGCTAACTGACACTGAAACCTGACATTGAAAGTTAAATGACAATGAAACCTAACTGACATTGAAAGTTAACTGACATTGAAAGCTGACATTGAAACCTAACTGACATTGAAAATTAACTCACACTGAAAACTAACTGACATTGAAATCTGACACTGAAACCTAACTGACACTGAAAGCTAAGTAACATTGAAAGCTAACTGACACTAAAAGCTAACTGACATTGAAAACTAACTGACATTGAAAGCTGACACTGAAAGATAACTGACATTGAAATCTGACAATGAAACCTAACTGACATTGAAAGCTAACTGATGTTGAAAGCTAACTGGTTGAAGTGGGATTAATAGAATGCCAAGTTAAACATAATTCAGTTGTCTGAAGATAAGAATATTAAATGTAACGATGATTTTAAGTTATAAAACTCTAAGTACTGTACTTAATAAAGCAATGGTAATAGGAAGAGATAGTATAGTAATACAAAACTGTACGTATTCTCAATTTTTGTTATAGTGATTGCTGGGGGTGAAAATAAAGTAGTGACAATTAGTGCATGAGTATGAATACTGACTGGAATCTGGATAAGCAGGCTGCATTAGATATACAGTGGACCCCGAGTTTCGGTCATAATTCATTCCAGAAGGCTGCTCAAGTGCCATTACCAAACAAATTTACTCCCTTAAGGAATAATGTCAAGTAGGTTAGTCCATTTCTGACCCCCAAAAATACATTTACAAAAGCACTTACAATATTACACTTACATAATTGTACGATTTCCGATGTGACCGAAACTCGGGGGTCCACTGTATCTGACATTTATATCTGATTTTCATAAATTTACATCAAATTCCAGAGGTGTTTTTAACTACTTTTTAAAGCTGTTGGCAAACAAGGAATTTTTATAATCTTGTAGCAATTAGTTCTCTATTTGCATGGCTTCTATTAAAATCAAACACATTGGATATTAAAGATAGTACGTATACTTGTTTCTGAGTGTATCTATACATTCTGTTGCAGTTTTCCAAAAAGTTTTAGCACAAGGTTAATACAGTGGTACCCCGGTTTACGATGGTCTCCAAACTCGCCCTTTTATGTAAGTTTATTTTTTTAAATGCTTTTGTAAGTGTATTTTTGGAGGTCTAAAAGGACTAGTCTATTTTACATTATTCCTTATGTGGATAAATTCGTTTGGTAATGGCACTTGAACAGCATTTTGGAACAAAAAAATATCGTAAACCGGGGTACCACTGTACTTATAATGAGTGTCTGGCACATACAGTAGGCACAGTAGTAAGTGTGGATGTTTTGTATGTTAAATAATGTTTAAATTTAAACATTAACCCTCAAGGGGTTAATGAGGAACTAGTAAAAATATTTACCTAGATGACTGCCAATAAATTTACATTTAATACTGACAAAACATTCTACATATATATGTTTGGGTGCAGAACAGGTGATGCCCAACTGAACATTATGATTAACAACACTATTATTGCTAAACATAATGAGGGAAAGTTTCTGGGTCTGCACCTTGACAGCAACTTGAAATTCAACACCCATATCCAACACATAACAAAAAAATATCCAAAACAGTTGGCATGGCATTCTCTCAAAGATACGTTACTATGTACTACAAGTAGTCCTACTCACACCATACTATTCACTGATCTATCCCTACCTCACCTATGCTATTTGTGCCTAGGGACCAACTAATTGTAAAACTATTTTTTTTTGCTACCTCACTATTATAACTCTTATTATCATAAAATTCCTGATTACCTAACTTTTGTAATAATGTGAATTAATTAGCATTAGAATGTACCACTCCATAACCTGTATCAATATAGAGTAGTCAGTAAGAATTAAGATTAGTCTGCCCAAAATGCCTAGGCATGCTAGTGGCTTTCTTTGTACTTTATATTTTATAATATGTAAACCTCGCATTGCAAACTTTACAAAGAAACAAAAATTTTGAATTTTTTAATTCCATATTAATCTACCTGTAAATACTGTACTATTGTATTTTAGCACTCAGCCAAATAATAATATAATAATAATAATATAATAATATCTTTATTTACTACAAGTACATGTACATGGTATACAGGCCTAGCTGATATCAATGACATACAATGGTACCCCGGTTTACGATATTTCTTCGTTCCAGAATGCTGTTCAAGTGCCATTACCAAATGAATTTATCCCCATAAGGAATAATGTAAAATAGACTAGTCCTTTTAGACCCCCAAAAATACACTTACAAAAGCATTTAAAAAAATGAACTTACATAAAAAGGCGAGTTTGGAGACCATCGTAAACCGGGGTACCACTGTATACTACTATGTACAGTGGACCCCCGAGTAACGTAAAAACTTCATTCTAGAAGCCTGCTTAAGTGCCATTACCGAACGAATTTACTCCCTTAAGGAATAATGTCACGTAGGTTAGTCTATTTCAGGCCCCCAAAAATACACTTCCACAAGCACTTACAATATTATACTTACATAATTGTACGAATGTGCGTGGATGTAGTGCGGATGATAAGAAAGAGATGATTGCCGATGTTATGAATGAAAAGAAGTTGGATGTCCTGGCCCTAAGCGAAACAAAGCTGAAGGGGGTAGGCGAGTTTCAGTGGGGAGAAATAAATGGGATTAAGTCAGGAGTATCTGAGAGAGTTAGAGCTAAGGAAGGGGTAGCAATAATGTTGAAGGATCAGTTATGGAAGGAAAAGAGGGAATATAAATGTGTAAATTCAAGGATTATGTGGATTAAAATAAGGGTCGGATGCGAAAAGTGGGTCATAATAAGCGTGTATGCACCTGGAGAAGAGAGGAGTGTAGAGGAGAGAGAGAGATTTTGGGAGATGTTAAGCGAATGTATAGGAACTTTTGAACCAAATGAGAGAGTAATTGTGGTAGGGGACCTAAATGCTAAAGTGGGAGAAACATGCAGAGAGGGTGTAGTAGGTAAGTTTGGGGTGCCAGGTGTAAATGATAATGGGAGCCCTTTGATTGAACTTTGTATAGAAAGGGGTTTAGTTATAGGTAATACATATTTTAAGAAAAAGAGGATAAATAAGTATACAAGATATGATGTAGGGCGTAATGACAGTAGTTTGTTGGACTATGTATTGGTAGATAAAAGACTGTTGAGTAGACTTCAGGATGTACATGTTTATAGAGGGGCCACAGATATATCAGATCACTTTTTAGTTATAGCTACAGTGGGAGTAAAAGGTAGATGGGATACAAGGAAAATAGAATCAGTAAGTAAAAGAGAGGTGAAGGTTTATAAACTAAAAGAGGAGGCAGTTAGGGTAAGATATAAACAACTATTGGAGGATAGATGGGCTAGTGAGAGTGTAGGCAATGGGGTCGAAAATGTATGGGGTAGATTTAAAAATGTAGTGTTAGAGTGTTCAGCAGAAGTTTGTGGTTACAGGCGAGTGGGTGCGGGAGGGAAGAGAAGCGATGGTGGAATGATGATGTAAAGAGAGTAGTAAGGGAGAAAAAGTTAGCATATGAGAGGTTTTTACAAAGTAGAAGTGATGCAAGGAGGGAAGAGTATATGGAGAGAAAAAGAGAGGTTAAAAGAGTGGTGAAGCAATGTAAAAGAGAGCAGATGAGAGAGTGGGTGAGATGTTATCAGCAAATTTTGTTGAAAATAAGAAAAAGTTTTGGAATGAGATTAATAAGTTGAGGAAGCCTAGAGAACAAATGGATTTGACAGTTAAAAATAGGAGAGGAGAGTTATTAAATGGAGAGTTAGAGGTATCGGGAAGATGGAGAGAATATTTTGAGGATTTGTTAAATGTTGATGAAGACAGGGAAGCTGTGATTTCGTGTGTAGGGCAAGGAGGAATAACATCTTGTAGGAGTGTGGAAGAGCCAGTTGTGGGTGTAGGGAAGTTCGTGAGGCAGTGGGTAGAATGAAAGGGGTAAGGCAGCTGGGATTGATAGGATAAAGATAGAAATGTTAAAAGCAGGTGGGGATATAATTTTGGAGTGGTTGGTGCTATTATTTAATAAATGTATGGAAGAGGTAAGGTACCTAGGGATTGGCAGAGAGCGTGTATTGTTCCTTTGTATAAAGGCAAAGGGGACAAAAGAGAGTGCAAAAATTATAGGGAATAAGTCTGTTGAGTGTACCTGGTAAAGTGTATGGTAGAGTTATTATTGAAAGAATTAAGAGTAAAACAGAAAGCAGGATAGCAGATGAACAAGGGGGCTTTAGGAAAGGTAGGGGGTGTGTAGACCAAGTGTTTACAGTGAAACATATAGGTGAACAGTATTTGGATAAGGGTAAAGATGTTTTTGTGGCATTTATGGATTTGGAAAAGGCGTATGATAGGGTAGATAGGGGGCAATGTGGCAGATGTTGCAGGTGTATGGAATAGGAGGAAGGTTACTGAAAGCAGTGAAGAGTTTTTATGAGGATAGTGAGGCTCAAGTTAGAGTGTGTAGGAGGGAAGGGACTATTTCCCAGTAAAAGTGGGCCTTAGACAAGGATGTGTGATGTCACCGTGGTTGTTCAATATATTTATAGATGGGGTTGTAAGAGAAGTGAATGCGAGGGTCTTGGCAAGAGGTGTTGGGCTAAAAGATAAAGAAGCAAATACAAAGTGGGAGTTGTCACAGTTGCTTTTTGCTGATGACACTGTGCTTTGGGAGATTCTGAAGAGAAGTTGCAGAGGTTGGTGGATGAATTTGGTAGGGTGTGTAAAGAAGAAAATTGAAAGTGAATATAGGAAAGAGTAAGGTGATGAGGATAACAAAAAGAATAGGTGACGAAAGATTGGATATCAGATTGGAGGGAGAGAGTATGGAGGAGGTGAATGTATTCAGATATTTGGGAGTGGACATGTCGGCGGATGGGTCTATGAAGGATGAGGTGAATCATAGAATTGATGAGGGAAAAGGGTGAGTGGAGCACTTCGGAGTCTGTGGAGACAAAGAACCTTGTCCATGGAAGTAAAGAGGGAATGTATGAGAGTATAGTTATACCAACGCTCTTATATGGGTGTGAAGCATGGGTGATGAATGTTGCAACGAGGAGAAGGCTGGAGGCAGTGGAGATGTCATGTCTGAGGTCAATGTGTGGTGTGAATATAATGCAGAGAATTGGAGTTTGGAAATTAGGAGGAGGTGCGGGATTACCAAAGCGATTGTCCAGAGAGCTGAGGAGGGTTGTTGAGGTGGTTTGGACATGTAGAGAGAATGGAACGAGACAGAGTGACTTCGAGAGTGTATAAATCTGTAGTGGAGGGAAGGAGGGGTAGGGGTCGGCCTAGGAAAGGTTGGAGGGAGGGGGTAAAGGAAGTTTTGTGTGCGAGGGCTTGGACTTCCAGCAAGCATGTGTGAGCGTATTTGATAGGAGTGAATGGAGGCATATGGTTTTAATACTTGACGTGCTGTTGGAGTGTGAGCAAAGTAACATTTATGAAGGGATTCAGGGAAACCGGCAGGCCGGACTTGAGTTCTGGAGATGGGAAGTACAGTGCCGGCACTCTGAAGGAGGGGTGTTAATGTTGCAGTTTTATAACTGTAGTGTAAAGCACCCTTCTGGCAAGACAGTGATGGAGTGAATGATGATGAAAGTTTTTCTTTTTCGGGCCACCCTGCCTTGGTGGGAATCGGCTGATGTGTTAATAAATAAAAAAAAATAATAATTGTACGATTTCCGGGGTGTTTGTTACTCGGGGGACCACTGTACAGTGGACCCTCGGTTAACGAATACCCCGGAAATCGTGCAATTATGTAAGTATAATTTTGTAAGTTCTTGTGGAAGTGTATTTTTGGGGGTCTGAAATAGACTAACCTACATGACATTATTTCTTAAGGACGTAAATTCGTTCGGTAATGGCACTTGAGCAGGCTTCTGCAATGAATTTTTTTTGTTAACCGAGGGTCCACTGTATATAGAAAGCCCCTTGTTATGCAGAGCATTTCGGGCAAATTAGGTCCTTGTCCCAGGATGTGACCCACACCAGTCGACTAACACCCAGGTACCCATTTTACTGATGAGTGAACATAGACAACCCTGGCTGGGAATCGAACGCAGACCCTCACCGTGTGAAGCGAGAGCTTTAGCCACCAGGCCACAGGGCACTGGTCAGAGAAATAGCAAATATCAAACTTAAAACTTAAGGAATCATACAGGAGACAAGAAACATAGGAAGAACTTAAAGTCATAAATGAACTGAAACCCAAAATACATACTTCTTTTCTTATGCCAAATCTAGGGCAAAAATAACATCCAGTATTGGACCACTGCTTAAATGAGATGGGACTTACACAGATGACAGCAAAAACTGAGTGAGATACTGAAGTCTCAATATGACTCAGTGTTTAGTGAGCCGCTAATAAGACTAAAGGGCGACAATCTAAATTATTTTTGTATGACCAAGACTCAAAATTTGGTTAATTCAAGAATTTCTGATATTAACCTAACACCACAAGAATTTGAAAAAATACAATAAGTAACATGCCCATGCACTCTGCCCCAGGCCCAGACCCATTGAACTCTGTGTTCATCAAGAACTGCAAAAAGCCAGGTCATTCCATGTCAAGTGGACTAATTTTGAAAATCGTCCCCACCTGACCATCTCAAATTTCGATAAACTTGTACATGAAGGTTGGCATGTATATCAAACTAACTTTGGGAAAATTTAAGTTCATGATATGCAATAGTAGTAATGCTATGGCCCTCAGAGTGGAGGCAGGTGAAAATTTCCCTGACCCCACGGCACATACATAATCAACAATGTTCAGGTTATTGCTGTGGCAGATCTAGAAGAGCAAAAGTTGTGTAAGCAGACATGCCTATACAACTTTTGGAGCTGATTTAAAAAATTGCAGTCCTAAAACTTACATTCTTTTACTTTTTTCACAGTATGAAGGCAAAGTAGGCAAAAAAATATGTCACGTAAAATTTAATTTTGAATTCAGCTGCCTATATCTCTAAAGAAAAACAATATTTTAGTTTGACATTATTGTATCCAGCTACCCAAGTGGACATCATCACAATCCTAAAATATCAGACTCCAAACGTTTTTAGTTCCTGTGCTAATGGTACCTAAAAATGCCCTCACAGACCTCACAGCAAATTTTAGGCCCTTTTTGAAAACCAATAGGAAAAAAAGCAGCACAACCAATTTTCTAAAAAAAAACTTCATTAGAAAGAGCAGATTCTAAGCTATGAGATATCTATTTTTGGGATAGGCATTTTGCCCTTGAAGGGAGAAAACAGGCCTTAAAATAAGGTGATTTTTGGCTTGTGCAAAATTATAATGAAAACCAGTCATTTTTCAGTTGCTGTTGTTATAGAGCAACAACAGTTAGATCTTCATGTTTAGGTGTCCTTAGCTCACTCAGATAAGCTTTGAGCAGTAAATTTGGGCCTAGATATGAGAGAATACATCTATATGGTAAGTGTGCACCACATAAAACAAATCCTGCAGCACACAGTGCATAATGAGAGAAAAAAAACTGAAACCTGTAATTTTCAATTAAAACAGCGACTTTACATTGTTTTGTATATTTTTTATAGTTGTATTTGCGATTTCTTGGTCTCATTTGATAGAATGGAAGATATATTACAGATATAGAGATGATTTTGATTGGTTTTAGTAGTGGAAATGGCTTGAAACTGAGC